>BPLR01000323.1:0-62284 GCA_021605095.1 Caerostris extrusa | reverse complement strand
CACTACTGCGCATGCGATTTGAAAGCATTTCTAATAAACAAATATGGCTGCCCACTGATGACGAGGAGTTGACTAACTGTGAAACACGGAAGCAGAAATTAAACGCTATAGACTTCATTTAAATTATTTTTTAGGTTAGTCTAGGATCTTGTACAAAGAAAAAACGTGAAATGTGCGAGCAATTAATCTTAAATAAAAATACTTTTTTTACTAATCAGCTGACTCATCAACGATGATGCAACGAATACACATGTACGATCTTCTACGAATCACGAAAGTAAGTTTTCCGGTTTGTTTTTTATATTGGGAATGTCCTATAATGTAGTTTAATTTCTTAGCATAGCTATATTTAATGCTGATTGGTTCTAAAATTATCATGATAGTCTGTTTAAACTTGGTCAATTTTCACTCATATATATAAATATATTTTGTAGTTAGATAGAAACTGAAACATCATTTATAGGCAAAAACTTGTTATATGAATGAAAATCGATTAAGCTTTAATAGATTATCATGGGAATTTTAGAATTAATCAGCATTAAATATAATAAAATATACTATTATTTATATATTAAACTACATTATAGAATATTTTTAATATAAAAATAAACTGGAAACTTACTTTCGTGATTCATAGAAAATCGTATGTGTGACTTTGTTGCTCTTCCTCTTTGATGATTCCGCTGATAAATAAAAATTTTTTTAATTACATCTAAACACATTTCTTCTAGTACAAGATCCTAGATTAATCTAAAAATAATTTAATTTATTTAAATTAAGTTTATAGTGTTTAATTTCTGTTAACCCCGTTTCCTAATACGTTTAACTCCTTATCCTTTTTCATCAGTTTTATACGAATTATATAACGAATAGTTTTTAATACTTTTATTGTATATTGATCTCTAAACATTAAGATTAATTTCCAGAAAAGAATACCCCCCTCCCCGAATAACATTCCAAATTCAAGATCAGTTGGATTATTCATGTATATTAAATGTAGATGTACAAGATGTATAAAATAATTTTCAATTTACTGGAGTGTGAGAATTCACCTACACCCCCATTTTTAATAATAAAGATAATGACAACTAGAAAATATTTTTTTTTCATAATTTGATTGTTTTATAAATTATATTTCCTTAACAAGTCTTCGAGAATAAAAATATATATCAATTTCAGAATGGAACATTAAATGATATAATCACTGTTTACATATTCATATTCATTTTCATAACATAGATGGTAGATTGAGTCAAATAATAAGTTAATGTACCACCAAAAACTATTTGTTTATTAGCAAGTAGATTGCTATTTGTTTTGTATTGACATGTCGTTAGTGAACAATTTCATTACTAATTAAAATGATGTATGTATTTTATAGATTTATTTATGTACAACTTTTTTAAATTTTGATTAAATTACTTATTATTTACATATAATTTTGTGCAAGTTTCTTGTAATTTAAATATTTCAGATTATATGAAACAATATTTTTAAATGAACATTTCTTGTAATGTATAACAGCTATGAAACAGATTTAAGAAACCTGAATTAATTTTAAAGATTCAAGACATACTTTAAAAAACAGATTAGTAAAATTTTTGAAAATATTTACATATTAATGATGAAAATGTTAAAATTGATTCCTACAATATGCCATTTCCTTAAATAAAGAAAAATGTTCTAACAAAACAAACAAATTTATTAAGAAACAATATAGTAAATTTGTTTATTCTTGCAATTTATTATAAAGGTGTATAAAATAAATTAATAATTTCACATGAAGTATGCAAAGAAAAACAGAAAATTGTAATGATTCAGTTATATATTACTACTTAACTTTTTAATTTGCAAACAGAGGAAAGATTTTTAAAGAAGTTAAAAATTATTAACTCTTATACCATTACAAAAAAGTCCCCATAAAAAGAGAAAAACTATAAGAAATGAAACAGAAAGTTGAAATTAAAAAAAAAAAAAATGCAAGCAAATATAAAATTAAACCAAATCTTTAAAAAAGTAATTAATATTAAGGATAAAAATGAATATATACGTTGTTTTCTTAAATAAAGAATAATTTTCAAAATAAACAAGCAAATTTATTTAGCACTTATTTAATAGTACATTAGTTTATCTGTGTATATTTTCAATTTATTATAAAACTCAATTCAAAAATATAAAAGTTCTATTCAGAAAAATAAATCTGTACTAATATAATCAAGTTAAAACAGGAGGGCACAAAATTTATATCTTTATATATAGTTTATTTTTTTTTTTTTTAAATATTATACTATTAAAAAGGCTAATTTTTTTCATAGTAACAAATATAATTTACAAATTATTTCTTAAATAATCATATGAAATACAAAATAGGAATAGAAAATTAAAATACCAACAGAAGCAGATTAATAAATGGAAAATATTTCTATAGTACTTTTAATTAGTATAAAAATAAAAGAGTTATCAAATTAAAAAATAGTTTAATATCAGAATTTTAATAATTAAAACAAATTATTTATAGCAAATAGCTTTTTAATATACTTTTAAATAAAAAATTACTTTTTTGTTTGTTTCAAATTAATATAAATTTATAATATATATTCTTAAATATGAAATAGACATATGAAAAACAAATTTACATTAAAATTAGTCAATGTTCATTCATAGCACATTTGTTTCTAATCATCAAAACAAATTATGTTCACCAATTTTTAAGTAAAATTTTCAATTTACATTTATTATTATTGTTTTTTTTAATTATTATATGAATAATCTTCAATGAGCAAATGCTTTATAAGAAATTTAGAAAGAATGAATTTTTAATTCACTTTCCTTAATGATGTAGTTAAGGTTTTGTACAATTATCCTGTAAAAGCTTACTATCAATGAAACCACTAAACATCTGTATATAATAGTTTTGTTTCATAAAAACAGAAACACAATTTTATTTTAGTATTATGTTTTAATTAAAAAAAAATGTATTTAAAAACAATTACAACTGCAATACTTTAAATAATTTAAACAAACATATAACATTACTAAACATATATCTGAATCTAAATCATGCAGCATTTTAACAAGTACAAATTACAGGTACAGGTTATCAATTTTAAATAGCCTTTTGAATTACAAAAAATAGGAATGAAAAATAACTGAAATATCAATAAAACAGACTGTTAATTTGAAAATATCTGCATAATATATTTTTAATTAGCATAAACTTGGCAGACAATTTTTCAAAATTAAAAATAGCAATTACTAGAATTTTAGTAATTAGGTAAACATGTATATGCATTTAATTACGTTATTTAAAATTACATTATTTAAATTATTACTTACATCTAAAGGTAAAACTATATATTTTCAGGGAATAATTTAACGGAGATTAACTTTAATCAAGCTTTTATTTCCACACGATCTTTATTCGAAATGAATAGAAGCAGATGTTTAAATTGAAACAAAAACAACAATGCTAGTCATAACAAAGCAGCTGCCAATAGAAATGTTCTTCTTTAAAATTTTTTTTATTCCTTGCATGTTTTTATACTTCATTTCTTTTAACATTTCGTGCTGACTGATTGTCACATAAAGATTAATAGCAATTATCAAGTGGGGCATAAGCATATATGTGATACATTTTGCAATTTTTTTGTATTAAAAACATATAATTTAAAAAAAAAAAAAAAATAAATGTTATCTGACAAAAACGATTAAAATCTACATTTGTTAAATCTTTCTTATCGAGAACTGTGTATTTCCACTTCTATATCATCACTCAGCTCCTCGCATTCGAGACTTCGTATTGGCGCTGTTTTAATTTATCGGAAATGAAAGCGGAAAACTCATTTTAAGCTTCCCGTTAAATTACCGTTTCTGATGAGCACATGCGCAGTGGTATCATGCGCCTGATAATGGGAAAAGTGAAAGCGGGTGGCTACCGCTATGCAAAAACTCTCTAATGACTCTAAAGCATACTACCACGATCGTAAAGGTAGGGCTCCTGTATAAAATAGCCTGGCAACTGTATTTAACACCACAGTACCAGATTTGAACCCAATTGTGTATATTTAGGATGAATTTAATTGCATAATTCGACAACAGAATTACAAGTAAAGAAACTTAGAAGATGACGATATAATATACTTGGTCAGATAATACTCCCGATGACAAAAAACTTGTTTTGTCAATGTCAAAAAAAAAATGCAAGCAGTTATAGATTACAAGAGATGTCCTACAAAGTATTATATGATATTTTGTATCATTAGCTATAGATAAATGTAGTACACATATTTCGTATTTAGACTTTTGTGACTATATAATATCGATTTTTAGTACTATTTAGTTAAATTTCAGATTTTTTTTTTTTTAATTTTCTTTAATGGACATCAGTTATTATTTGAGAATTATTTTGAAAATATCACTATTGTTTTAGATCAGTGTGCTCTGATGGGTGTATGAGTGTATTTTTCTATAATTTCTCAATATCTAAATATTGGAAGAAATATTTTTGTTTTAAAACAGACTAAAAAAAAAATGAATTCGATTTTAAATTTAAGTTTTTATATCAATAGTCAATCAAATATGATTGTTATATAAACATTACGATTCTTTACAATTACAATTTAAAAAACTTAAATTCAATTTTCCTTTTAAGCTAATGAAATAGGAAAATGAAACTAACCCATTTCATGACATCGGCTGCCATGTAAATAACTTTTCGACTTTGGAGTAACATTTCTCTGACACGAAAATTGCATGTAAATATCTTCTTTTTCTTTTCTTTTTCTTTTTTTCTAAATACTTCCTCTGATTAAACTGATACTTCAACAACGTATCTTTTAAATAGTCAAAAACATGCAATATCAGTATCACAACATTATCTGTTTATAATAAGAATCTTAACTTGAATCAAATAAATGTCAACTTAAAAAAAAAAAAAAAACACTTTTTTCCCCCGCCTTTATAAATTCTTGACACAATTTTAAAAATTATCTCAAAAATAAAATCTATGTCTGCTTATATACAGACTGTGATCCACTGAAGCTTACTTTTTTTTTTTTTTTTTTGCCCATTTTACTGACAAAATAATGTTTTTTTTTCCTATTTAAATTAGAAAAATATTTAAAAAATAAACAAAATAAAGTAAATATTTACAAAATAAAGTAAATATTTACAAAATAAAGTAAAAATATTTATTAAAATCAGTTTTTCTATTTTATTGCAGATTAGGACATCAGATTCTTTGTGCTAGCCAAGAAGTAAGATCCTCAACTACATATATATATATATATATATGCATACATATATATATATATATATATATATATATACACTCATGTCCATAAATTAAGGATAATTCAGAATCACACAGAAATTGAACTCTAAAATAAAAATTTCACGTGTAGAATTATCACACACATCTTGAAGAAGAATATGCAAATTACAGGAAACCACCAGATGGCTCGGATAGTACGTCACAATGACGAGTGTAAGAGAGGGGTATATAAGGAATGGTGCCAAAGAAGTAAAATTGTTCACAAGCGCTTTAAAAGCCTTTCAGTGCAATAACCGCATAGTTATGGCACAAAGGAAGCATTTGGATGATTTTTTACGTGGTAGAATTATCGGACGACTGGAATGTGGCCGTAAGCAGCTGGAAGTATCCGGGGAACTTAGAATCGCCCAGAGAGTCATCTCCAGGCTTTGGCAACGATTCCAAGATGATGGTAATGTGAGTAGATATTACAACACAGGTCGCCCCCGAGTTACAACGCCGAATGAGGACCGGTATTTAGCAGTTACTGCCAAAAGAAACAGACAGAGCACAGCATCAGACCTGTCTCGTCAGTTCTCTTCAGCTACCGATACGACAGTTTCAAGGCAGACCGTGTACAGACGCTTAGGGCACATTGGTCTATATGCTCGTAGGCCTGTCAGATGTGTTCCACTTACCGCAACTCACTGTCGCCTGCGATTAACCTGGGTAGAGAGTATGCATTGTGGACACCGCAATAGTGGTCTGGTGTGATGTTTTTTAACGAGTCCAGGTTTAGCTTGCAGTCTGATTCTCGCCGGACTTTCATATGGAGAGCGCCAGGTACCCGTTACCACCAAGAGAACACCATTGAACGACACCGTTACGGTGGTGCAGGATGGCTCGTTTGGGGAGGAATTATTCTTGGTTCCAGAACTGACCTGCATGTTCAGAGTGTAACGATGACAGGCCACATCTATCGGGATGTCATTCTGGAATAACATGTACGTTTGTTTCGGGGCGCTATGGGTGCTGAATTTCTGTTTATGGATGACAACGCCCGTCCTCGCCGTGCAAACATTGTAGACGAATGCCTTCAATTGGAGGATATCACCCATATGGATTGGCCAGCATACTCACCGGACTTGAATCCAATAGAGCATGTGTGGGATATGTTTGGCCGACGAATTGCAGCCCGTCAACCCTTTCCCACCTGTCAACCGGAACTTCGGAGGGCATTGCTTGATGAGTGGTGTAATATTCCCCAAGATCGATTGATAATTTGATACTCAGCATGCCTAGGCGTTGTAAGGCCTGTATTGCATCGTCCGGGAGACATACTCCATATTAACCATCATACTAACCATGTTATACTGTTTTTTGTAAATAGGTTCTTTTTTGAAATTTGCTCCAGGGAGTAAAAATCGCAATTTTTATTAATTATGTCAAACATATAGCATCTTTTTTTTTTTTTGCTCTTTACCTTTTGTTTAATAAATAGACTTTACAAATAAGTCAAATTTGTTTTGCTTCTGTCTCTTTCTTTGCCTGAACTTCATTATCCTCTAATTTATGGACATATATATATATATTTATATATTTTAAATTTCTACTGTTTTTAAAGACAAATGCATGATTCATTTAGTCTAAAACTACGCTAAAAAAGTAAATATGCAAAATAGATGTAAAATAATACAGTCAAATGCAATGCCTGTGTAGAATAAAAATTGGCATGCATATTATGAAAAATCGCTGAATTTATACAATTTAATTAATCACTCATCATCAGTGGCGCAACAGCCCTATAGTGCGCCCATGCAGTCTGCCTACTGGCAGATTTCTAGACAAATGTTTTTCTTTTTTTACGGGGTAGGGTTGTCAGCACGACACCCAACGCTCTACAGTCATATTAGACCTGGACCTACATCTTAAAGTGTATTCCGAACCTCTACAAACATCCATGCTACCGCAGATTCGAGTCCGAAACCTGTGGCACCGAGAGCCAGACAGCTAGTTACTCGACCATCAGGCCCCCTATATTTTTTGCCAACCACTGATAATTTTTTAAAAATCGGATTTAAGGCTGCTGAATTAAAGGAATTTATTACAGTACAATAATTTAATAAAATAATGCTGTTGTTCTTACTAATCCTCCTGGTGAGGAAAGCCTACACTAAGTCCAGAAGACTCCGTCGCAGACGACAGGGCCTTGTCTAAGGGTAATATGCAGCTTCACTTTAGCGAGGAACCACGTGATCTGGAGACTGACTAAACATCCAGACAAGGCTCTACGATCCTATTAGACCGGGAACTACGGTTTAAAGTGGTTTCCGAACCACCACAAACATCCATGGCACCGCCGAAACTCAAAATCTTTGGCACTGAGCGCCAGAGAGCTAGACACTTAGCCGTACAGGTCCAATAATAAATGAATTAAGTTCATTACAAAAAATTTAAAATAAGTTTTTTTTTGATAATTTATATCTTTACAATAACAAGAAAATAGTGTAAAGCTTTATCTAAGTACCGTACTGAGAATAAGAAGTATAAAGTAGGTATAGATGAATCCGTATAAGAAGAATATAAAATGCTTAAATAAATAGAACAGCATTAAATATTTTTTTTTCCATCATTCTTTTGTACGGTTTTAAAAATTATCATATAAAATTTAATTTAAACTAAAATTTCAGAATTAAAGTAAGTAGATATTGTTAGGTATTTATAAATTGAAAAATTATTTGCATTTCAATATAAAGTTTAATTTTTTTTTTTATGCTGATACTCGATTATTTTATTTCTAATTGTTTTGTTTTCTCCTTATGGAGGTCACTTCAATTTTTAGTAAGAAATACATTTTAACCTTTCTACATGAATTTAGATTAATTTAAATACTTTAAAAAATAATTCGATAAAAGAGCAAACAATTAAAAAAACTGTAATTAATTTCTATATATCTTTTAAATTGATATGCAGATTTAAATTAATTTTAAAGATAAATTTTAGCATAGGATATGTAATGTGGATAGACAGAACGTGAAACTTAAAAATATTGTTGTTATCTTTATGCCATAAGCAAGGGCTGCATCGCTGGTATCATTTAGCACCACCCGGGAGCACGTGTAGCTAACTTAAAAATCAATTCTTTTAAATTCTAAAATTATCAAATTAAATATCATATATATATAATTAAATATCAAATTAATTCTAGACATAAATTAAATAAATAGTTTGTATACACTTACTGTGCACTAGCTGTTGAAAGAAGTGCAAAGTACAGCAGGCTGATGCATCGCATGGTGGCGTCCATAGCGATGCTTAATAGAACGCTGAAGAGATAGACGTTTTCTTTCGCGAATTAATAGTTCCGTGTTTTATTTTTGGTTGTTTGGATACTCAACAGATCGTCAAGATATTACGACGTATTTACCTAATCTTTCACCTTCGAAAATCTTTCATTCGATAACATATTACTTCAAAGGAACGATAAATAAATAATTGGAGTTTCTGAATGCTTACTATTGAAAGAGTGTTTTAAATATCCAAAACAAATTTGAATTTGATCTCTTGTTTATCTTTCTTAGTGAATTGCCAACTTTTTTTTTTATATATTAAAATACAACTAACTTTTTTTCGCAATTTATGCTGTACTTTGTTTTGTTATATCATACTCAGAGCAGAAATTTCTTGATAAAATACGTAATTTTAATAAAAAACGAATTCAAAATTAAATTGATGTTAATTATTTAATTATAATAATTAGTCATTATTTTTCACACTAAAACTGGTCGATTTTATAATTTATTTAAAGGGAACTATGATAAAAATATACAGTAGTTCCCAAAATGTTCAACTTAATATTGTTCTATTCGATAATAAAAATTAATGAATACAACAGCTGCTAACTAACAACGAACAGCTAACTGCTTTTTGCAATTCATGCTGTACATTACTTTATCATCACACAGTCAGAGCAGAAATTCTTTGATAAAATGCGTAATTTTAATAAAAAATAAATTCAAAATTAAATTTGATGTTAGTTAATTATAACAAATTAGTCATTCTTTTCTTCCCACCAAAACTGGTCGATTTCTATAATTTGCTTAAAGGGAACATATAAAAATATACAGTTGTTCCCAAAAGTATTCAACGTAATGCTGTTCTATTCGTTAATGAAAATTAATAATTCAAAAGGATAATTTTTTTTATAAATTATAACTTTTTTTCTTAACAAAATTACATTCAATATTTTAATAACATCATAAAATTTTTTTAATTAATATAAAATAATAAATTTTATTAAATAATAAATATAATTTTTTAATTCATATTTTAACATAGTAAAATAATGTTTTTAAATAATGTTTTTAATATAATAAAAAATTTTTAATTAATAATGAAAAATTTAAAAAAAAAAGTAAAAATTCTTCATACACTAATATCTTTACGTATAGTAAACATTGTAGTATTTCTGTCAATTATTACTCAATGGGATATCCTAAGTTTTCAATGTTAAAACAACTTTTAAAGGCTTAGACATAAAATTCACTTTTTTGTAATTTCTGCATCAGCGTTTTCAGCATTACTCAGTGTTTATTCGATCAAAATTGTTTTCATTCAATTATTCAAATATAATTAATATTTTCAATAATTCAAATTTTCTACTGATAATTTTGATTTGTTTTTAAAATTTTAAATTAAAAGCATGAGTCTATATGATATCAATAAAAACCAAATTACTTATTAAATTTATTATTTATTATACCATATTATTTAAAAAATAATATTACCTCCAATCTTTATTTTTCCAAACAAAGTTCTTCTTAACTTTTCTTCATTGAACTTACATTGAGTTAACTTTTGCCGGAAGACTTTTTGTTACCTTGTTTTAATCAATTTTCTTCTTTAAAGACTTGTATCACATATTGTATAGTAAAATGAATTAAATTTACTAAATTTGCAACATTTCAAACTGATTTAACCCTATTTCGATAAAAAATAAATAAATAAATTTCAATTTTGTTCAGTGTTCCTTACTACTACGCGCCATTTGAAATAATAAAAAGAATATAACGAAATAATGATGAAAGCCAAACGATTTTTTAACTGACTCCAAAATGAAAAAATGAAAAATAGCTGCAGACGATAATTTTATTTATGAATGTATCCAAAAATGTTTCGATGTACTATTATTTTTGGTGTTCTTTATTTGCCTCCTTGCATTTTTATTTTTATAAAAAGAAAATAAGTCTATATATTTTTTTAAAAAATTTCCCGATTTTATTCAAAACCATATGATATGAAAAATTAGTGGTGTGATATTTGAATTTAATTACAGGCTACAGCGCTTTTTCTACAATTTTTAGTGCACGAATACTTTTGGGAATCGCGATACATTCTTTTTTAAGCATTTTTATTTTTAGTACAATGTGTTTTTATTTTTATACATATTTTTTTAATTAAAAAAAATATTTTTTTCTTTAATTTTTTTCTGATTAGTTTCATATTTATAATTCGGCACTAATATTTTTAATATTTGCATTACATTTTTAATATAACATTTAATTTCTTCTTTTTTTTTTTCATGAATATTCTGTTTAGTTTGCTAAAAATAAAAATACTTTTAAAGAATATTTTCATTTTTTGTCAATCGATTTAATATTAAATGAAAAATGTAGCCCGATAAAAGTTTTATTCCGAACAAACGATTTTGCAGACAAAAAGTAATAAAAATAATTAAATTAAATTAAAAAATACAAATAAAAAATTTTAGTCAACTTAGCAAAAAGAATAAATCAAGTGAATTCCATTATTAGTTATATTTGATGCTAGCTTAATAATTAATTAATTATTATTAGTTATAAAAAGCATTTGATTTACGAAATGATGTCATAAAATTTTGCTCTCAAGTGAAAATAGAGTGGCTCCCAAAAGTGCTTGTACATTTACAAATTTGTAGAAAAAACGACGTAGCCTGAATAGAATTCATATATAAAGTTAATTAGTTTTAAATGATCTTCATACGATTCTGAATAAAACAGTACATTTTTTAAAACTTTTTTAACCTCACTCTTTTATATATATATATCCTTATTTCAGACTCATTTTCTTTTCATAAAAATAGAAATGCAAAGAGGCAAAAAAAAAAAAAAAAAGTCAGAAAGGTGATTTTTTTATAAGTAGAATTATCACACATCTTGAAGAAGAATATGCAAATTACAGGAAACCACCAGATGGCATATATTGCATATATATTGCATTTGCATTTGCAAAACTGCATTTGATTTCGAAAGAGATTACAGTGCCATTCAAACAGAATTGGATATTTTTACCATGCCTTTCAACGTGAATTGGGAAGCAGTGAGGTTAGATTTGCACGTTGAATTAATTGAGTTGCAATCTAACAATCATCTCAAGCAGTTGTTTCTAAATATGCCAAACTTAGAGTTGTCTAACGGATGATGCAATACAAGCCTTACAACGCCTAGACATGCTGAGTATCAAATTATCAATCTGATCTTGAACTCTTGAACGCCGCAGGCATTCCTGACCCCATCAACTGGGTGACGCTACAGTGGTTCTCAATCTGATCTTGGGGGAATATTACCCACTCATTAAAGCAATGCCCTCCGAAGTTCCGGTTGACTGGTGGGAAAGAGTTGACGGGCTGCAATTCGTCGGCCAAGCATATCCCACATGCTCTATTGGATTCAAGTCCGGTGAGTATGCTGGCCAATCCATACGGATGATATCCTCCAATTGAAGGCATTCGTCTACAATGTTTGCACGGGGAGGACGGGCGTTGTTATCCATAAACAGAAATTCAGCACCCATGGCGCCCAGAAACAAACGTACATGTTGTTCCAGAATGACATCCCGATAGATGTGGCCTGTCATCGTTACACTCTGAACACGCGGGTCAGTTCTGGAACCAAGAATAATTCCTCCCCCAAACGAGCTATCCTGCAACACGGTGTCGTTCAATGGTGTTCTCTTGGTAGTAACAGGTACCTGGCGCTCTCCATATGAAAGTCCGGCGAGAATCAGACTGCAAACTAAACCTGGACTCGTCGGAAAACATCACACAAGACCACTGTTGCGGTGTCCACAATGCATGCTCTCTACTCCAGGTTAATCGCAGACGACAGTGAGTTGCGGTAAGTGGAACACATCTGACAGGCCTACGAGCATATAGACCAATGTGCCCTAAGCGTCTGTACACGGTCTACCTTGAAACTGTCGTACCGGTATCTGAAGAGAGCTGACGAGACAGGTCTGATGCTGTGCTCCGTCTGTTTCTTTTGGCAGTAACTGCTAAATACCGGTCCTCATTCGGCGTTGTAACTCGGGGGCGACCTGTGCTGTAACATCTACTCACATTACCATCCTCTTGGAATCGTTGCCAAAACCTGAAGATGACTCTCTGGGCGATTCTAAGTTCCCCGGATACTTCCAGCTGCTTACGGCCACATTCCAGTCGTCCGATAATTCTACCACGTAAAAAATCATCCAAATGCTTCCTTTGTGCCATAACTATGAGGTTATTGCACTGAAAGGCTTTAAAGCGCTTGTGAACAATTTTACTTCTTTGCCACCATTTCTTATATAACCCCTCTCTTACACTCGCGTCATTGTGACGTACTATCCGCGCCATTTGGTGGTTTCTTGTAATTTGTATTTTCTTCTTCAAGATGAGTGTGATAATTCTACAGGTGAAAATTTTAATTTAGAGTTCAATTTCTGTGTGATTCTGAATTATCCTTAATTATGGACATGAGTGTATATTCCGCGTCGTTTCGTTTTCGTTTTTTTGTATTCTTTTCTTAGCGTTTGATATTTTTGGGTTTTTATTCAGCTATTACGACGGTGCTCAACTTATTTTCTTATTTTCCTTACATTTTTATCTACTCTTTTTTTTTTTTGCAGTATTTGGTTTTAATTATAATTTCTCTCTTTTTCCCTAGAAGATTTTACAAGAGAAGAGAAAATTATAATTTCGTTTTCTCTTTTGGCTACTTCTTTACATTTTGCTTAACTTTAATTGTTTACTGATATTAGTGTATTCATTTGTTATCATTCATTTTTTATTTTTTGATAAATTAAATTTCTTTTAAATGGCAATGGGCTTCAACAAATACAACTGTTTCCCATTGACCAAGTTGGAGGTTATGGTCGCTGCGCGACCATGGTACTCAAATCAGCCCGATTCGCGAAACAATGGAATTATCTTCACTCCTGCTGAAAAGGCTAACATTTTCTAATAACGTAGAAAATTCTTTTCAAGAAAACGAAGAACCTTATGACGATTCTTACATTGAAATGGTAAAAGACAGTATTGCTTACTTTTTACATAATACAATCTCAATTCCTATACCTCAACTCATAAGTCCAAACTATGTCAAATCTGTCATCTGCAAACTAAACATTCGAAAATGAAAAGGACCTGACAATATTCTAACTAAAGCAATCATTAACATTTTTAATAAATGCCTGATTTCCCATCCTGCTAGAAACACATCATAATGAAAAGTGAATCCTAAACCAGGCAAAGATCATAAATTCCTGCAGCATTTTCGTCCTATTACTATTAAATTGGATAGTTTAGAAGAGTAACTGATCGCGAAGCAATCATCTGCTCGGCTTCAAATGAAATAAAAAAAAGTTTGGATATAAAAAAACATGATTAACAAAAATTAGAGAAAATGCTTCACATGGAGAGAGGAAAAAAGAAAGAAAAGGTGTGTTACATATATACATATATATAACAAAAATAATAATGAATAATATTACCCCAGGAAATTTTTCTTTTCTTTTTAAGGTCAGCTGGAACGTGAACAAACGAATGAATTAAAAAAGATTATTTAAAGGGATTTTGAACTTCGATTCCATTTTGAAGTTACGTAGGGATAGTTGTATCTACTGTTACCCTGAGTAAAATGGTTTTGAGCTTTAATGATGGTGTTATTGTGATTAGCTATATTACAAAAGAATTTTCTAGAAAGTTTTGTAATACGGGTGTCTATAGTTTCAATATTAAGGTCGTTGTGAAGGGTAAAGTTGCGTACGAACCAGGGAGCACCAGTGATAATCCGAAGTAATCTCTTTTGAATTATTTGTACTTGGTTTTTGTTGGATTTTGCTGTTATGCGCCAAATTGGGACCGCAAATGTAAGGTTGGATTTTAAAAGTTGTTTGAAAAATAATGTTGAGCACTTAGTGATTAAGTTCGTCACTCGCAATAGTTGTTGACACATGGAATGATTGTTAGAATTATTCCGCTGGAAGAACGAAGTTGATAGAAAACAAGTTTGAAATATGTGAAATAATAAGTTTTTCGGAAAGTTTCCCTACGCAACTTAGGAGGCCAATTGGTTGCCTAATTTATTATCTTGCCCAGGTTTTGGATAAAAGAACTAGAACTAGATTATTAAACTAAGTGAATTTTTTTAAGAGGAAACACAGCAAAAAGTTGCAGTTGGGGAGAAAAAAAAAATATTGCAGTTATTATTATTGATGAATGTATATGTATGACATACGAAAAAACATCCTTTACGTGTCACTACATATATCGATATATATATATATTTTTCAAAACATATGTTATGTTTGTGTAAAATTCTGAATAGTACGAATCTGTGCCAAAAATTCCTGTTATCCATTATTAATAGTGGACAAAATGTTATCTTGACAGTTAAAGAAGAATAATGATTGTGACACTCTACGGATTGTGACACTCTACTGTAGTTGTGACCCACTTTCCCTAAAACAATACCCATATATATTTTAAGGGTAATAAAAAAAAAAAAGAGATTTTTTTTTATGAAAATGAATTGCGAAATGGAGAAATTATCAGCTTTATCAGTGAAATAGAATTTGAATCGCAGTCAAATTTCGTTATGCATCTCCACATATACCTATCAGATTTATCTTTCATAAAAGACAGAATGATAGCGTAATCCCAAGTTGAACATTATTAGCTTTCAAGCAGTACCGTTCAACTTACCTTGGCATTCAAACCTCTAAAACAATCCTATTCTTTTCGCATCTGGCAATTTTTTTTTTTTAAACTGCAGGTAATTAGAATAAACTCGTGCGCTATAATGCTTTTTGTTAATCTTTACTTTTGTAAGAAAATTAGCTGTAAAGGAAAATTTACAATTATTCCCTAACACATCTGCACTCAATGCAATTTAAATCGCACTTCAAATTGTATTGTTAAAGAAAATAGTGGAATATTAAGATTAAAAAAAAAAAAATCCTTTTTTGTTGAATAAAGTTGTCGAGTGCCTGAACGCGAAGCTTTCATCTACTCAATGGTATGTGAAGGCAGTAGAAAGAAAAAGCCATGACAAATAGATAATAGTAATCGTATGATTTGAGAGAAAAAAGAAGAAAGTAAGAAAAATGTAAATCATCGTTGATGAAAACTTTACAAGAAATTTATGATCAGTAAATATGCGTTGAAGTAAAATATCTAAAAAGCACTAAGTGAGCAGGAAATTATGGTATTTTGAAGCTTTGATTCCATTTAGAAGTAGAGAAAGGATACTTGTATTTTCCATTCAATTGCGTAAATATAGTTTGTGTCTTGATGAGAGGGTTTTCGTGAGTAGCAATGGTATTGAAGAAATTTCTAGAAAGTTTTGTAATATAGTTGTCAATAGAATCAATTTTTAAATCTTGATGAATTGTAGTGTTGCTGACAAACCAGGGTGCACCAGTGATGATACGAAGAAGTTTGTTTTGAATAATTTGTACAGATTTCTTGTTAGATTGTTCAGCTAGAGCCCAGATTGGGGCAGCATAGGTACGATAGGCCTAAGAACTTGTTTGTAGAGAAGAAGTTTGTTTGACAAAGTTAATTTAGAAAATATATTAATGAGTGGTAGAGTGATATAAAATTTTTTCCAACCTTTTTTTCTTTGATTTTTGAATATGAGCCCGAAACGTAAGTTTATTGTCTATAATTAAGCCGAGATATTTAATATTAGTTGCCCATTCAATTTGTTGATCAAAAAGTGAGAGATTAATATATTATTGTCTGGCGTGTCTTTTTCGGAAAATGATGGCTTGAGATTTAGAGACATTAATTGCTATGCACCATTTAGTTAGCCAATTCTCTAGGATATTCAGAAAATTTTGAAGAGTAAAATCCTTTTTAATGTATCTCAATCATCAATAAATTTAAATATGGCTGCTTAAATTATGTCCTACTACAACTTCAACTGTAACATTTGTTTTTGTTGATCGCGTGGTAAAAGTATGGTTACGGATTTATCATTTTTTTAAAATATAAATGTGATATGATACTAAAGGTGCGTGTAATATTAATTTATTTTTTTTCCAGTATATTTTTTTTTATAGAAGTTTACAAGAAATCCTCGTGTAGAACTAACAAATAAATTAATGACAAAACATTAAATAAATTATAAAAATGGGTAAATGGTAAATTTAAAAGTATGGCAATTTAAATTCCTGTTTAAACAGATTTAAACTATGTTCGATATTTGCAACTGCTTTGTTGGTTGAGTATAAATCCTATTGTTTTTAGCTGTTCTATACTTGGAACATACAAGAAACATTTTAAGGAACGATCACGCCGTCTGTTTCTAACACTCAAAAAAGGTTAAATGCGCACGAAACTTGTCAATAAGAAGCTTGCTTTTACAACGTTTTGCAAAATTTGGTAATTCTTTATTTGATGTTCGTTAATTCTCTTTTCTTTCTTTTATTTTGTATATCTTATTTAATGTCATGCGTTCTTTTAGATTACGATATATTTAATGTTTTCATTGATTTGTTTGTTACTAATGTAAGCTTCGTGTGATACTTTGTAGTACACGAGAATTTTATGCAAACTTCAATGAAAAAAAAAAAAAGTTTTTTTATTCTCATGTAAACATTTATTTTATGTATTTAATTTAAATTCTTTTTATATCTGCAATTAAACTTATTTATTTTCTTTTGTTATGAAATTTATATATATATACAAGATATATATATATATATAGGGAGAGTGTGAGCTAATAGAAGGTATTGAAAAAGAGTTTTATCATTAAAAGTATATTGATTTATTTATATGTTTTACGTAATATGTCATATTCTAACATATTTTCTATTCATTTTATTATATCTAGATTTATTATTATTTTTAGATTTAAAAATATATGTCCAGATGACAATAATGGATGAAATCTGGACTAGCGTTGAAGATACTGATTGCTCAAGTGATGATGGTGCAACTTACAGTGACAGAATAGACAGTGATGTTGAAGCAGAACTTTATAGTAGTATCCATCATTTTTCTCAGGATTCTACCATTTTGGAAAAAGATTTAACTTTGACAAAATCAAACCCTGATTTACTTCAAGATCATTCTACTCTACCCTTAACTAATTCAATTCTATCACAAGAAAATTTTCCAAACGAAAAAAGTAACCAAAAGAATAGATCATCTGTAAAAGTGAATAAGGTGCAGAATGAATTCACTTCAGATGATATTGGTACTAACCAATTAATGCGTAAGAAACTTTATACTAGTTTTGAGGCACCAGTTAAAAAATGCCGAATTCAAAACAATACTCACTCAAATAAAAAAGTGAAATTACTTATTCCTGAAAAAAGAAAATCTGATTTATTATCAGAAGTTTTAGAAGATATTCAAGTGAATTCAAAATTACTTCGTCCGTCTAATGGTCTTAAACGAAATGCTAGTTTTTCTAATTTAGTAGCCAAGGGTAATAGAAATTCTTTTGGAAAAATTCAAGTTGTGGCTAGCAACAGTGATAGTGATAGTGACAGTGACAGTGATAACAGTGTCCTTTATATTGAACCCGATCTATCACAACTTCAAATGAATGTAGAAAAGGAAACAATACTTTTAAATTCTGGTTCTGATTCTGAATCATCAACACAATCTGAGAAGATGTTTAATAAAGCTTGTAAAAGAAAAAGCTTTTCACTCTCAAGTGCAGAGCTTACTGAAAATAATGATGGTATTATAACTTTTCATGTTTTTATTTAAGTTTTTACTTATATGTATTGTTAAGTAATATTTATTTTTATTTTTGATTTTTTTTCTGTATGAATTTCAATAGTTGAAATATATTGTATAGTTTGCAAATATACGTTGTTTCTCTCTATGAATGAAAAATGAAAGTACCTTGCATTGAGATTTATTGACATTTACTTCTTGTGCATCAAAAATGTTATCTTTTAAAAGGGTGAATTAGCTTATTTTTGTAGCAAAAAATTATGGTACTTATTCATTTGTGCATTTTTTTTCATTTAATAAATATAGAAATATATTAATTTCACAATTATGGTTTAAATTTGTCAAATATAGTTCATATTTCTCATTTGTAAAGTTTTTTCAGTCTTTTAGGTATGTGTTTGTTGTAATAGAATTAAGCTGGTTATTGACTATTTTTTTAAGATGTAAAGTAAGTTCTCTTTAATCTGGTATTTGATAGTTTAACACATTCTATGATCTGGCACTAATCAAGCCTTCACTTTTGAAATTTTTTTTGGTATGGATTCAGGCTTTTGATTACCTTGACTGCCAAATGGGAATATGTTTCTCTCCATGAATGAAAAATGAAAGTACCTTGCATTGAGATTTATTGACATTTACTTCTTGTGCATCAAAAATGTTATCTTTTAAAAGGGTGAATTAGCTTATTTTTTGTAGCAAAAAATTATGGTACTTATTCATTTGTGTATTTTTTTCATTTAATAAATATAGAAATATATTAATTTCAAATTATGGTTTAAATTTGTCAAATATAGTTCATATTTCTCATTTGTAAAGTTTTTTTTCAGTCTTTTAGGTATGTGTTTGTTGTAATAGAATTAAGCTGGTTATTGACTATTTTTTTAAGATGTAAAGTAAGTTCTCTTTTTAATCTGGCATTTGATAGTTTGACACATTCTATGATCTGGCACTAATCAAGCCTTCACTTTTGAAATTTTTTTGGTATGGATTCAGGCTTTTGTTTACCTTGACTGCCAAATGGGAATATAATGCTGCTCGCATTTTCACGTAGTGTTTTCAACTGTCAGTTTTGGTTGGTTTCAGTACACATTAAGTATGTAAATGTTTAATATGTAAATTAGTATCTAGGGTGTTTTAACTTTGAGAAACTCCTTAAAACTATTGATGTTCAATAAACAGGCACAGTCATAGTTCCAAAATGCCGGATTAAATACGTGTTTGTGCACTTGACATTGCAGTTAAATAAAATTAAAATACCAATATTTACTCTAATTCCAACAATAAATAAATCTGAAATCTGTAAAAAATTGTATTTTACTCCTTATGAACTATTTCTTGATCTATATCACTCTTAATAATGCATCTGTGGAATGAAATTTTGTTTAAATTGAAGATGCATCATTTTACATATTTATTTAAGTGGGATATTTTCATCTCAAAGAATGATACATCAATTATTATTATTTATTATTATTATTAGCTTTTAATTATTATTAGCTTTTTACGTTATTTGTTGAATTTTCAGCTATTAAAATTTAACATTGCAATGTTTCTTCAAACATTTTTTTTTTTTGAAGTAAATAAGGTATAAGGTCATGAATAATTCTGATTTTTACATAAATGTGTAAAAAATGTCTGTTCAACAGATAATGGTGTATAAGATTTCATCATTAGCTTATTTCACATTTGATAGTGTATAGCAAGCATTCATCTGCACCTATGGGTTATAATTTGACCTAAAAAAGCTTAATTATCATATTATTAACAGGCAACTGACAGTCATTTGGAAAATCCAAAATTTTTTAAATTACAAAACTGACTATAGATGAAGTGACCTTCATCAATATTGATTAAGAAAGTGTAAGAGAATGTGGGTCTCAAGTTTCAACCATACTTAGAAAGCTGGATTTGCATATCACTTTCAGTTGTGGCTATTCTTATACAATTCTAGTGTTGCGGAATTTTAATCATAAAGTGATTGGGCTCAGTTTTATTGAAAAAATTTCTTATTTTATCATTATTTGGTAGGTAATGCACATGATGAAGTAAATCATTTATTTGGTGTACTTTAAAATTTGAGTAAAATAAAATAAACTTTTGCTTTTTTTCCCTCTCTACATAATGTTTGCTAAAAGAATTCCAAATAATGCCATGCATTTTTCATTGTTTTTATTTCACGATTTAGGGCTTTCCCATTTACTATATGCAAATATTTGCATTTTTATTAATAGATATTTTCTATTGAATACAATTTATTTTCCTTTAACTTTTACCAAGTAATAAATCTAATAAAATTAAAGGGGTTTTTTTTTTTTTTTTTTTTTAACTTTATTAGTTATTTTTCCAGCCATATTATTTAATAAGTAGTATAAATTCCATCTGAGGATATTTTCTTTATCCTTTAAATTATGGAGCATTTGTAATTACAAAAAGGGATTTCATTATTTCTTGCATTGTAAACTTCTTAGGTAATTTATATTATTATTCAAATGCAATCATTAATCATAATAGTAATGCATTTATCAGTATATTATAATATTATGATAAATGCATTTATATGCTAGTGTAAATTAGCTCTTCCATATTTATCAAGTGTAGTAAAAATTTCATTTATAGAAATTCAAGTCATAACTAGTGACAGCGACAACAGTGTTGTTTATATTGAACCTGATCTGTTAAATCAACAAATGAATATAGAAAAAGAGACGATCGTTTTAAGTTCTGATTCTGATTCAAACGCATCAGCTCAATTTGAAAAAACCTTTTCTGAAGTCCATCAAAATAAAAGCATTTTGCATTCAACTGCAGAGCTTATTGCAAATAATGATGGTAATAATTTTGATGTTTTAGTTCTTAATTTTATCAATATTCATATAAAAAATGGCTACGTCATTTATTTAATAATATGTATTTTCAGCCTAAATTTTTTCAACAGTCAAAATACTTAATATTGTTATAAACTATAACAGTACCATTCTGGAATGAAAAATATGATTATTTAACGATATCATTAATATATTAACATCTAAGTTACTTAAAAAGAAAGAAATGTCTTCTGAAATTTTTTTAGGAAAATAAGCTTACTTTTACATTGCAAAAAGAAAATGTAATACTTGGAGTTATTATCAGTGGCGGAAATATTATGTTGTTATAAATGTTATATATAAAATTAAAGGGTTAAAAACTGTGTTTATAAACTGTATGTGTATAAATGTTACATATGTGTAACATTTTAAATTCAGCTTATGTCGAGTTTTAAATTAATTTCAATTTCAGATTCCACACATATATATTAAATGAACTTAATTATTTCATAAGGTATTATAATCAATGTTGCTTTATCGAGCAACATTTATTGTAAATTGTATTTCAATATTTGTTTTGCATATTAAATATTCCGTAAAATTTATCCTGCAGCTCTGAATTTCTACTTTAAATTTATTTTATTTTTATTTATTATTACTTATTTTAGTTGTTAATATTTTTTATATGCTAAATGCTATTTTATTATTAAATAGAAATTTGAATCTAATTTTTTTAAATTAGAGAGTTGTTCCATTTACATATTATTCATATTCAAATTACTGAATTGCAATTAGTTTTTATACTGAATAAACAACTAGAAGCTCAAAAGTAAAACATATAATCTTAAAGTTTACAGAATTTTAATGTAATTTTTAATATTTTCATTAACAGTTTAAATGTTGCTAGTATAAATATCAAGGTAGAATTGCTAAAATAAATAAGAAAATTTTAAAATGTTCCAGAATAATTATTTGAAAATCTAAAAATTCATCATGTAGGCTTTTTTACTTTTGGGTTAGATTGAAATTGGGACAAACTCAGCTAATTTCTAAATGTTTATTAATTTCTGATATAGTTTTTATATATTTTTAGATCCATGGCATATAAATACTGATGATTTGTTTCCTTCAAAATTCCTTCGTGGAAATCGTTATCATGAACAAACTACTGCAACTTGCTCTAATTGCAAAATGAAAGGACACAATGCCAGATTTTGTACTGTTCCAAAGGTATGATTCAGATTTTGAATTTTATATATGTTTATTTGAATATATATATGCCTTATATTTAAATTTTATATATGCCTTATATCAAAATAAAAATAGCAAATCGGGATTTATATTTATATTGATTTTTTTTTATTTAACTTACTGTGTACTATTTAAATTATTTAAAAATAGTATTCTTTACAATCCTGATAATTATATTAATAGTAAAGATAAAAAAAAAAAAAACACTTTTTCACTCAAAATATGTAACTAATGACTTTAGTTATTTATCTAGTTTTCTTGTTTGTTATTTAATGATTGAAATTTCTTGATTTTCATTTTATTTGTATTCTGTAATTGATTAATATTTTTTATTTAAATGTTTTTTTCTGCCTTCTATTAAGACTGATTTAATCACTATTCATCCATACTGATTTCCTTTTTGTTCTGCATCATTTAAAAAATGGTTTGCCCTTCAAAGTTTCAAGCATGTGATTATTCAAACATGTTTAGTGATCATAGTTTATAGCCTATGTGCTCACTTATGCATAAATATTTTTTGCTCATTTTACAAGAATATAAATATAAAAATATAAAATATCAGTTAAATTGAAAGGTATTAAAGTTTCACTCCTATTCTGAGATTTATTTCTGTTATAATAAGGATTCCAAATGAGAGAATTAAAAAAAAAAAATTAATTTATATTAATTTATTCCATAGAGAAAACCAAAAATATATTTAAAAAATTGGAATCTGATGGCTGATATAATGTTTACCCATAAAATTTAGAATTCAATGTAAGAACAAAATGATAATAGTAATATTGCAAAATAAAAAAATTATAGAATTCCAAATAATTTTCTTTTCTTGAAAAATCTCATTTTTACTTTGGAATAAAATTGTCTTTATTTTCATTAGATGAACTTTTAGAACAATTTTTCATTATTTAATTATGCAATTATTATCACATGAAAGAAATTTAAATAAATATTATGTATAAAAAGGCTCATAAAAGAAATTAAAAAATTGAACGTGGGCAAAGCAACGAAAAATCGAAAGTGATCAAGGACATAAAAACCCCTGCTCCCTAATCAATACCCATAATTTTATGCATAAAAAAGACTTTTTAAGGTGTTGGCTTTTGACATTGACGTTGTTGACATTGACTTTTTTAAGGTGTTTTTTTATTTTTATTTTATTTCAAATTAAATAATTTTGAACAAAATCATGATTTTAGATATCAAACTGTGATTCTAAGATATTTAAATTGTTTTAAATAGCGTGATTATAATATGCATGAGGCCAGCTTATCCAGACAATCTTTATGAATTTTTGAATAAAATATAATGAATAGCATATTTTTAATTTTGTAAAGTTTGAATCTTACTATCAGATGTGGACTTTTCAAATCACATTAAAAGTTTTTATTTTGGAATTCAAATGCATACTGCCTCTAAATGATATCTTTCATTGTATGGTTTTTAGGTTAAGCTTTAAATTTCCCAAAATTAAGTTAATTTGAAAATTGGTTTTAAACCTATATAATCAATTATTGATATATATTAAAGCAGTTATGTTGTAAATTTGTAATAAATTAATTTTAGTGATCCTTTATTGTAAGGGTAGTTCTTATCCAAGTTATTCGTATATAGATATGGATATGTAAAATATGTATATATGAAGAATGCACCTTAAATTAAATGATTCAGTAAATGTCACTTGGTTAATTCAACTTTTATTGACATTTTCATTTGCAATGATCTTCCAAGAATGATTGTTTTTAAATAAAAGTTGTTTTTAATTCTATTGAATTTATGTATTTTTAAATATTACAATTTATCTTAATATATATAGTAGAACCTCTTTAATTCGAAAACCTTCAAAACTCAAAATTTCAACCCTTTATATGTCAAAATAATTAGTCAGTCCCCACAAGCCCTTTTGGTATATATTTTCCCTCCGTAACTCAAAAAAAAAAAAAATTGGACCTCTGTATCTCGAACATTAGCAATGTTTGATTTTACAACCTTTACATCTCGATCATTTGAAACTAATTACCTCTATAGCTCGAAGAAAAAATAAGTTACAGCCTTTAAGGATTTGACGACAATGCACGTCATTGTTTCTTAGAAGACAATGTATGAGTATGCAGTAAATAGAATAACCAATTCTATGAAATATTCTTATTATAATACTATTGATTTCATTTGAACTGTAGTGAAGCAAATCTTTTGTTGTCGATTGCAAAAATATCAGAAGTAGTTTGGTTTTACTGCAATACAAATCTATTCTAACAACAGTATATGAATAATATCATTAAAAGATGAGTACTGTGAAACGTAAACTGAAAACTTTGACTCTTGCTGAAAAGTTTGAAGTGCTTGAATCTGTGAAGAGTTGTCAAAAGAAGAAAGACGTTGCTGAATAACTGCCTTTTTAATACATAATATTTTTAATTTTAAGGTTGTTTCGGAATTATTGTAGTACATAATATAACTTTTAAGTTACAAATAAACATGTTTATTACCTCTGTAACTTGAATTTTTAATTATTTTAACTCTCTAACTCAAAATAAGTTAAAAAGAATCTAAGCCTCTACTAGTCGAATATTTCCTTACAAAATCCGCATAAGTCGAAAACTCTCTAACTCGAATTATTTGGCGTCTCCTTTGAAGTTCGACTTACAGAGGTTCTACTGTATTTCATTTTGAGTTAGCCTCATTTATTGGAAAAATTCATACTATTAATCGTATAAAAGTATATTTATTCTTTTGATTGTTTTCTTACTTATCTTGATAATTATATTTTTGATTTATATAGAAACCTGTTTTCTCTCTATATAGAGAAGATGATCTTACTAATCTATTATAGTTTTATAAATTTATTTATTGCAAAAATTCGTTACATATCCAAGAATATTTCAAGAAGAAAGTTTTTGCCTTTTCAGTTTATCAAGTGTTTTATATGTGGTGGTGATCATGCTGGCAACAAATGCAAGAATAGAATTTGTTTTAGGTGTTTTTATTGGGGGCATGATTCAAGAAGATGTTATCAGCGTATTTATAGCTGTAATCTTTGCAATAGGAGAGGACACACAATTCAAGTATTGCACATTTAATTACTTTACTTTAACTTATGTGTTTACTTTAAATTATATTATTAAATTATTTATTTAAGGTTATGTTTGTTACTTTAATGTACATTTATATAATTACATTACACATGAAAATAATAGTTCTAAAGTGGGCATTACTCCCCAATAGGCAATGGAATGATCAGTGGTTCATATGGGGTGATAGTAGTCTCGGGTAATACGTTTGGTGGACATCTATTAAAAATACGGTGGAGAGTGAAATCATGAAGAAAAAAAAAGATTAAAAAAATATCATTAATAATTCTATCTAATAAAATCTATTTGTACATCTTTTGTAAAATTAGATATCTACAATTTATCGTGGATTATGGTTATATTATAAAATTTTTAATTGCATCTCCATCATATTTAAGAACATAGGTCACTTTGTTACAGGAAGAAAAAAAAAAGAAACCAACTTAAAATATCTAATCCTGTTGATTTGAGAAAATTACTCACAGAATTAGAGCTAAGGATTAATTTTTTAATAGCAGCATATCATCTTTCTCATTAGGATCATTTTTGATATTATTGCATAATTTTTATTTTCACATTTTCCTTCATTATCTTATTTTCTATATTTTTATATTCAAAATGTAAGATGTTTTATTTACATCTTTATTTAATAATACACCACACAAATTTTTGCATTTATCTTTTTGTTTCTTTAAAGAAGATAGATTTCCAGGAGAGGCACTGAATATTTATTTACTGTTTTCTTAAAAGGGGATGGTAAACTCAAACAAGCTCAATACCTAAATAAGTTTTGAGTTTCTGTATAAAAAAAACTACGGACTTCACTGATAAAAAATTTTTAATTACTTTTTCTTTTTTTAGACAATAAAACTGTCTTAATGGAAGTGGTTTCTGCAAAATTTATATGAATAACAGGTTTTTTTGCTATTCTAGACTTTGAAAAAAAATAAATTCATTTAAAAGTGAAAAAAATTGCCTGTAATAATTTTTGATATCCCAATTTGTGTAACACCAATATGTGAAAAAAAAGATTTACTTAAAAAGTTTTAGTGTATATGATTATGAATAATATGTAAAATTATCTTATTAGATTCAAATTGTATATTAATTTGTAATTTTCTTATTAGAATTGCCCTGATCTGTGGAGAAGATTTCATCTTACTGTAAGTTAATACATTTATTATTTATTAAGTAAATATTATGATTTCTGATTATAATTTAATACTATCTGTATTCAGTATTGATTTTGGTCAATCAAATCTTATAAAGAATATTGCTAGTAATAGTTTTAAATTAAAAGAATTATTGAGGAAGCTTAAAAATGTTAACCTGGGTCATTGTCTATTTTGTTCATATATATATATATGAAGCAGAACATAATTTAAAGATTTTTAATGACATTGTAAAAAAAAAAAGGTAAAGGAAATGATAATGAAAATAATTAAAACATTGTTTGAACAGTTTTTAAATGCATTGTAAGTGTGCTTCAGTAACATCTATGTTATGTTATTATTTAGTTTATTTAAATAGAAATAAAATTACAGCAAAATTCTGAAAAGTTATAAATAAAAAAATATGATTATGAGAAATATTATTGCAAGCTTAATTTGATGCAATACTCTTGTCATCTCTTAAAATCACGTCTTGGTACAGTCATGTGACCATTGATTATAAGATCGATTAAATTTACATTTCTGTAACTGCAACAATTCACATTTTTAATATTCACTTAATAAAAAATGAGTATGTATATGCTGTTATCCATTTTAGTTCCAGCTGTTGTCCATTTTAAGATTTAAAAGTTGAACCAGAAGATATTTATTGATTACTTTAAAATTTTGCACTTACATTTTTAACTTTATCCTCAGAGAGAGGACCTTTTAAAATGGAAAAATTTACATCAATATTGGCTAATTTTGCATATTTAAATTCCAAAAGTGGGATTGGAAAATATTGATTACTCTAAAATTTTACACTTATATATTCTTTCAACTTTTCTACACCAGTCGTAAGAAAAATTTTGTTAAAAAAAGACAGTAAAAGTTTATATAATTTTCAGCTAATTACATATTTGGATGGTAGATATTAATAGATTAATCTGAAAATTTATACACATGTTTTTGAAGCCATTCCTCAACCTGAACCTTAACTCTCCCCCCCAAAAAAAAAAAAAGTTATGTTGAATTTCACATTAACAGATGAAATGAGATTATTAATACAAAGACCAAAAATTAAAAACAATTGTAATATATGTGGGTATTTCTGCAATGCTTGGTGGTAGTGGAGGGAAACTTTATAACTATGTAAAGTTTATACATCATAAAAATCGAAGAAATAGGTACATAATGCTTTTTATTTAAAAATAATCGTATTTGAAACATAAGCTACCAGTGCATGATTTCCATTATTAATAAAAAATAAAGCTGTACAGCTATTATTCAAGATTTTCATGACAGTATTATTCAATTGTTGAGGCAAAAACTAATGCTCAGTTTAAAGTTTTATTTAAGAATACTCAGTTGTAGGTGCTGTAGTGATCAACTCGTCTTTTTTGGAGCATCATACGCATTCTCTGTTGAAATTGGAATCTTAGTTCTCGCTACATACTTAATATGTTCACTTGTATGTAAGTAATCTGTCTAAAAATGGATAATGTTGTGCCTAATAAGGTATGAATAAGAATTGAGATGTTATTGCACTTTGAAATAAAGTTCAAAGATGTTGTCTCTTTGCTTCAAAATAATAACTAATATTTTAAAAAGATAGGAATATTCTTAATTAATATTTAATCCAGCCACAGTGCTTAATAAATGTAAAATACCAGACCTCCTCCTCTAAATTGTGGATAAGGGATAGGTTCCCTCCCCACATCATTCTATGACATCAATCAATATGTAAACTAGCATCATCACTAAACATTACTTAGTCTCACTGGTAACTTCATTTTTATGCACTTGATTCCACTGTGCATACCAAACCCAAAAGCAATTATACAAAGGTTCCATGATACCTTGCAAACCAATGCCATATGAGTTTTAACTTAATAAGATCACTTTTAAATAACTGCCCACTGGTCTTCAGTTTTCATGCCCATAGTTTTTTACTGATGAAAAGCTTACCTCCCATCCTTTTTCTTAGGCTGTTTTGCATTTATTCATGTTTTCATTAAATTAATTTTATTTCACACGATGTAATAACTCTATAACTAGTAGTATTTATTATACAAGTTTAATGGAAAAAATTTCTTTTAGACTTCTATGGGAAAAATTGTAGCACAGACTACTTGTACATCTAATAAGCAAATTTTTTGCTATAATTGTGGTGTTCCTGGCCATTATGGAGCTGTAAGTTTGGCTATAATATTCTATTTAATTAAGTAGCATAGAAATACAATATTGAATTGTTATATTTAAATCTACTGTTTCTGTGCTCTATTTATTTTTTATCATAATAATAATTGTTTGGTATCTAATTCCTATTATAGTAATCATTTTATTAAGTGCATTAATTATTAATGATTTAAAGTTGAATACTATATATTTTTTTAAATATAAGTTGATATTTATGTACTTATAGAAAATAATTAATACCAATTAGTAAATTTAAATTAATTTTTCTTATAATTTGAAATTTTGTAAAATTTTAATTACAATAAACTTACCAGTTTACAATAAGGTAGTACAATTTCAGATTAACATTATTTTGTCAATTTAAAAAATTAAATCAAATATTTCTAAAGATTTTTTAGGTGATAAATATATACCTGAAATGCTTTCAAGCACATATAGTATATTAAACATTGCACATCTTTAAAAACACAACAAAAGAGACTAATTACTAAAATTCTTAATTTTCTTGCTTATCAGATTAAAATTATTTACTAAAGAATGGTTAATTTATAAATTTTTAAATAATACAAAGTGAAAAACACTTTCCTTTCAGTGGAAACATAGTTCTATTTAATTACTAAACTTAAATGCTTACAAAATAAACAGTGAAAAATACTTAAATTATTGATTAATAAATCATAATGATAACTAGCCCAAGTTCATGACCTTTTATAGCTCTTTACAGGGCTATTAAATCAAGAAAAGATGAACTGCATTTTCCACTGCTAGGCCTCAGGTTAATAAATTTCTCATATTCTCTTCGAAATTTCAAAGAAGGTACTCAAATATGCCAATTTGGCTATATTTTTGTCTTTTTGCAGAATGCAAACTTTTACATAGTGAATTAATCAATTATATTCGTACTTACAAAAATTTTTGCAACACATGCATACTGATTTATTTTAACATTACAATTAAATGTTTTGATTTCCTTATTTCATAGAATTTTGTTTTATAAAACCTTTATATCACATCAATGTGTATGTGTATACATAGGATGAAAAAAAAAAAAAAAAAAAAAAAAAAAAAAAAAAAAAAAAAAAGAGTGGGCAAAGAATTTTTTTGAATCTTGAAGTGCACATAGTTGCTGTTGTTATGACAAAACTGAAAATTATAAATCACACACATACATTAAAGGGTAAAAAGCAAAAACAGATCAAAAGGAAAATATACATACAAAAACTGGGCAAGAAATATGTTGCCCAGAAAGTCATCAGGAAATAAGATAAAATACAAATTTTATCTTTAAGATATTTAAAACTTTTCTCTTTTTTTGTTGTGTTGTAATTTATCTTATTTCCATTGTGTGATATTTGATTTAAAGAGTTTATTGCTCCCTGCAAAATTGTTTACAGGATCATTAGAATTGTTCCTTTTTTTATCTTATTGATTGCATAGCTATTAATAAATAATATCCTAAACTAGTTATTTCACTGTTTCTTCTTTAAAATGTACTCATGTAAATTAATTCATAAATTGATGTACTATCGCACTCAGTTTCTATTTATCGATGAATAATTTTTCTGAATAAAATTTTATTTATGTTTTTAGGAATGCTTCCAGCCTCAACAAAATCCACCAGGTTTTCCCACATGGACACGAGTTATAAGTTACAATAATCCTAATGCCGTCGGTGGACATTTAAATAAAAATATGAAAAAACCTAATGATACTTTCAGAAGACAATTAATTGTAGGTAAAAAAACTCCCAATGATAAAAAGAAGAAACCAAATAAAAAGAAAAATGTACCACAAGTAGATGGTGTGAGATCTCATAGTACTCCCTTACAGAAGAAAAAGAATAGTGAGTATTCTAATCTTGAAATTTATCAAAAGCAAAGAATATTATTGCTTTATAATTAAAATATTTAGTATTCACTAAAATCAATTTCATCATTATAAAGAATAAAATTTTTCTATAACATAAAAATTAAATAGAAATGTTTGATTTAAAACATTTTTTTAAACTGACTTTTAAAATACAATATAAAATTGACAATTAATTCAAATTGAACTTTTACAAAATATATTTTTAAAAGTAATACATATTTTAATTAATGTATTGTGCATAAGATAAAATTGAATTTAATTTCAATGCAAGTTTCATCAATATTAAGGTAGTAATCACTGAACCTTGTAATGCAAATTTTTTTATTTCATTTACCATAATTTTCTTCTTAATTTATAAATTCTATTTAAAAAAAAAACTTGGAATTTCATAGTACAGGTAGACTATATGCAGAAATATATAGTGTATAAATTTGTTTAAATTCAATTTAAAAAATAATAAAATTGTGAATGTAGTAAAAGGTTTGTATGAAACAAGGGCAGATAACATTTCGATTCTTATCTGAACAAATATGGAGATTATAAAATAGTTAATATTGTGTTTAAAATTTATTAGTACCCAATAAAAAAAAAAAAATGGTGCAGATCATTTCTTCTCCTCCCTAGAGCAGAAATATAGTACTTGAAATCAATTTAATAAAAATATGAATAGAATATATTTAAGAGTTTTGACTTTATTTGAATTTTCTCATTTGCAGAAAAGAAAAATCTCCACCCTCCAAAGAAAGTATTAAACCAGATAAAGATGTTTATTTTCCTAGAACTCCAAAACCAAACCCTACTCGAAGGCAGTTGCAAAGATGGCAATATAATGAAAATAAATATCGATACAAACAAAGAGAAAGGCAAAAGGAATGGCAGCATAGACATGAAGGGAACTTTGCCTCTAATGTAACCTTTTGAAGTATGCTATACATAATTTTGAATTGAATAAATAAAATTTTATAATTTGCTGCAAATTTTTATAAGCTGCTGCTGCAGTAGCTCATTAAAATAATTATTTCATTCAGTGACATACCTTAATAACCAAAAATTTTTTTAAACTATATTTCATGATTTAAATAGCAGTGTAACACATTGGTCTATTTTTGTTAAATACTGATTAGATAAACTATATTGGTTTGTTATAAGAGTCAAACATTTCAACAGAATTTAAAAATAGAAAATCAAATGTAAATAAGCACTTTTATTGTATTCAAAATGCATTAACAAAAGATAAAAGTAGTCTTTTTTTTAATAAATAAATTTCACATGTCATGGTAATAATATTAGAGAGCAATTTTGAAATAATCATGACATTGGCTCATAAATAAAATTTCAGTTCTTAAGATAGCACCAATATCATAATTTCTACAATGATTCCAATAGTATTTTTACAAAATAAAAAACAGATTTTTATATATTAAATAATTGGGGTATGAAGTTTATACACAAAATAAATAAATAAGACAGACATTACAGGTATTTTTTTTTTCAAGTAACATTTACCAAAATCTGCATGGAGTATCAAGAATTTTTAAAAGGATATTATAGTATTTCTGTTCCAGCATCTTGTGTTAAATTTCATTATAACAAATATAAAAAGCATGATTGGTAAATTTCATTTCACGATCCATAGGAGTGTATTTTCAGGTTGCTTGATATTTTAAATATTCTATTTTAAATGAATAAAGTGCCACTTGTCAACTGAAAAAATAAAATGAATATAAATAAAATCAACCAGAGAAATAAAGCATAAAAATGTTCCCAAGTAACTATATACAATTATACGTTAATACTTCCTTACATATTCATAATATTTAAATTAAAACTAACTAACCTACATATTTGCATTCATGATTGGCTTTTATACAAATAGTATTAATCTATTCTATATAAACTTGCTGAATGAGTATGCATATGATTTAAGGTAAAAATTATATGTTTATGTTAAATTTAAAAATTTGGCCATATTGTAATAGGTATAAACACAAGATATTTATTATTGAAACTGATAGGTCAAACACTAAACAATTCTTGGTCCCAATTTTTCATACAGAAATTAAGTTTTTTTCATATCATCACAATATAATTAAGGATTGATTTTTGTAGAGTTTATAACAGTCAATTTTTATATTAAATATATTTACCTATTGGATCAACATCTTGTGATGATCCAGGTTCTTCACTCTTCTGAACAATGGTCAAAGCATTTATGACATCAATTTTATTAGGGCAATCAGTAATTGTTACAGTAGAACTAGAAAAAGAGATGTTTCATTATTTAACTAGTCCAAAAAATTTAATAGTTATACACCTGAACAATTAACTTTGCATTTACCAATCCAGTCCATTTGCATCTGTCTCATTCTTTATCAGTTTAAGCCAATAATTATGCGTTTCACCAATTATTTTTTCAGCAAATTCCTGTAAAATAAATAAACAAAAATATGTTCACAATATAAATTTTAAATAAAATAGTTTAAAACATTACTTATTAAAAAAGTCAAGCTTCTGATTTATTTGCAAAATGGTTTCTCATTTAGATACCTTGCAAAATTGCTTGACTGTCTCAAATGTACTATTCTAATTTAACAGTAATTAAATTTTGTCATGTATTATGCTATTTTTTTAATATTTTAAATTTTTTTACTAAATCAAAGTGTACAAGATAATTTTTAAAATAGTTAATCACTTTATGTAATATTATAAAAATTATATAGTGAGAGAAAAATTTCCCAATAAAAATTAAATACAGACATTTTTTAAAATTTGAGATGGATTTTACTTTACGTTTGAAATATACACACATGCATCAATGTCTTAGTATTAAAAATAAGGTTACATTTTTTTAAAGTTGCAAATAAAAAATGCAGAAAAAAAGTTTTATTTAAGAAAATTAAAAAGTACTTATTAAAATATACAAAGTAAAAGTAACATAAGTGATTCAACAAAGATATTTAGTTTATATTAAAAAAGAAAGTCATTTTTTCAAATAGAAAAATATTCAAAATTTGGAAATTACAAATAATAAATGATAGATGAAAGCATTTTCATATTGTTCACTCTAAATTACAGTGAAAAGAAATTTATTACTCGACACTCTGTTAATGATTTATTATAGATACCTTAAAAATTCTAAAAATTACACATACCTTATTCTTTGCTTCTCCATTGAATGCAAATTTATTTTCTGGATTACCAGCTGGCATTTTATATATTTTAAACCATTCATGAGTTGCCTATAAAAAACAAACCAATTTTATTTTTTAAAAATTTATTTCAAAATAATATTGGTCGATAACTGGTTACACCCCATCATATTTAAAATATAAGATAGCTTCAACAAAGGCTAAATTAATATTACTAAGATATTTCAATAAAAAAAAAAAAAAAAAAAAAAAAAAAAAGTGCAGTACAGTAGAACCTCCAAAACTCTGAAATTTTTTTTTTTGTTCCCTTCTCTTCAAGCCCCCAAACCTCCATTACTTGAAATTTCAACCCTGTATATGTTGAAATAATTAGTCAATCCCCACAAGCCATTTTAGTATGTATTTTTTTCCCTCCGTAACTTGAAAAAAAAATTGGACCTCTACATCTCGAAATTAACAATGTTTGATTTTACAACTCGATCATTTGAAACTAATTACCTTTATAGTTCGAAGAAAATAAGGTATCGACTTTAAGGATTTGTGACAATGCATGTCATTGTTTTTTAGAAAACAATGTATGAGTATACAGTAAATAGAATAACCAATTCTATGAAATATTATTCTCATGCAATTTTTAATTTTAAGGTTGTTTCGGAAATATTTTTGATTTTTTATTGTAGTACTTAACATAACTTTTGAGTTGCAAATTAACATGTTTATTACCTCTGTAACTTGAATTTTTATTTATTTTACCTCTCTAACTCAAAATAAGTTAGAAAGAATCTAAACCTCTACAAGTCGAATATCCTTACAAAATCTCTATAAGTCTAAAAAACTCTATTTGGCGTCTCCCTTGAAGTTCGACTTATAGAGGTTCTACTGGTATATACTTTAAAATCAATGTCCTTAAAATTTATTTTCTAATAAATGATGAAAAACACGAGTAAATGTATATATTTATTTCCACATACAAATAATTTTCTTAGGTAAAGTTAAGTTTGAAACAGTACTATTAAAAATAAATTCCCTGCAGAAAACCCAATATTAAAACAGTCCTTGATCAAGGGGTATGACTTATAATTAGCTTAAGCAAGTTATGTACATATTTGAATATTCTATATGTACATATTTGATGTTTTAGTCTTTTTATACCACAGAATTAGCTTCCATTTACATTAAATGAATAAGTAAATATCCAAATTTCATGATTGAAAAAAATTCATTGATTATAAAAACCACAATTCAAATTAAAACAAGAATACTTCATAACATTTTTTTTCGTTATCAGAAATAAAACAAACTAGAATTATAAATAACATATACTATAAAACAAAAACATTGTTTACTTTTAAATAGTGAATGCAAAGTGAATCAACTATTTATAAAAATGAATAAAATGTTTCAAAAGTAATTGGCAAAAGTTCTTACCCTCAAGAACCCTGGCATATGCTTTTCAACATCTTCAATGTCTGTGAAATATCAATAAAAATTTAAAAAATAAGAACCATTTAAAAAATATTCAAATAATTTATTTAATATTAATTTGATAACTTACCATTTAGTTCTTCAGCTAATGGATCATTTATATCTATAGCAATTAATTTCCAATCAGTTTCCCCTACAATAAAAAATATTTTACTTTGCTTTATTAATGTCTTTGTATTTAAATTGCTTTTTCTTTTACTTTGGAATATGAAAATTAAATTTACATTAATACATAGTTGGAAAATAAATTCAAAGCTACAAATTAAAGTTTATCCCATGATTATCTTAAATGTAAAATTAAAAACTATTACACCATATTGAACTTTAAAGGCATAGAAAACTAGTTTTCACTCTTAATTTTAACAAAGAATACAAATTTCTAAAGAAAATCATAAATAATATTACGTTGCATATTCAATTACCTTCGTCAATCAGAGCCATGACACCCAATATTTTTACTTGAAGAACATCTCCTCGTTTAGCAACCTGTTGTTTTAAACATAAAAATTAATGCAATTTTAGGAAATATTAAAAAGTTTTAGATATAATTAAATAATATAACTTACTCTAAAGCCTATTTCACAAACATCAATGGGATCATTATCACCTTTACAACCAGTTGATTCATCAGTATGGTTTGGATCTTCCCATGTCTGTAGATAAAATAAAGCACTTATGTATGGAGTAAAGGAAATAATTTAATAGCAAAGTGAATATAGAAATGATCAAATCTAAAAGATTACTTTGAAGCATTATTAAAAAATAAATACATAATTTTAAAAAAATGAAATTTTTAGAAAATATTCATTAAATTTAACTAAAAAAAGATAGCATCTATATTAACTATTACACTTGTTCAATCTTAAATAGAATTTTGAACTATACACATTAAAAAATTAGACTTAAGATTTTCTATAAGAACTTTTAATTTTCTTCACTTTAAATAGAAAGTAATATGAAAAATGTAACTGAGAACACTAAGCAATTGTAAGCATTTATATAGGATTAAAAAAAATGAAAAGCCTAACAATCAAAAACTTAAATAAAAAAAATGACATTAATATAAACACAGAACTACTTGTATGGTCTTAGTACCATTATAATATTTTCCAAATCATAAAGCAATAGAAAAACTAAATTATGGTGAATAAGAAAATATATTTAATAATTATTTTGTAGAATTAGTTTGATTAAACAATAACAATATCTTCATACATAAATTTACAATTTATTAGGACAAATTTAAAACACATCAGAAGCAAAATAAATAAACTATCAACATATATTTTTACATTTAACATTGATCATGCATAAATATTACATCTGAAAAATGCACTATGAATACTTTCTAAAAAAGTTTTAAATAATGGAAAATAAAATTTTTCCAATGCACTTAATTTAGGATTTAATTAATTAATAATCCATTTGATAAGATTTAATCTAATTAAATTAAGTTTTGGAAATAATTGCCTATACTTTATAATATTACAAACAAAAAAAACATTAAAATAATAGATATTAGATTTATAATCTGTATACATATTCAATATTATGTAATTAAATAATAAAAGCTTTATTACTTATTTTTGTTTAATTTTTAGAAAAAAGAAATATGATTTTTATACAATACATCTTTTTGTTTTCCTGAATTAAATTATAGCCAAGTGGAATATATTAATTTAAAACAAATAAAAAAAATGTAGGCACAAAACAATAGTTCTTTTCAAAAATAATAAAACAAAATTTCTTTACAAAATGTTAAAATAAAAGGAAATTACCTGTGGCAAGGCTCCATAATTCCAAATATAACCATGATGTGGAAAACAATTATGCACATAACGAAGAGCACCTTTTTTTGTGTCTTGTTTAATAGGATTTAAAGCTTCTTTAGTAGCAATCTAAAAATTTATAAAGGATTCATCTAAGCTTTAAAAAATATTAAAAATAAACAAAAAATTTTAATCATGCATGAAAAGTATATGTTCATATTTATAAAAAAAAAAAAATGTCAAGCATAGAAATTCCTCAATATATTTAAACAGTAATATATTTTGTGAAAAAGGTCCTTTTATAGAATTTTCAAAATAATAAAGAATGTTTAACTGAATATAAATATACATTTTGATATAAATTTAATAATGAATTTAGTAATATATTCTATGAATAGGATCAAAATTATATAACCTTTTTTTAAAAGTAAAATGATGGGGTAGCTTACCATTATAAGCAAAAAAATGAAATTAATTTTGATTTAAACTTTTTTAAAGCATTTCAAAATGCACTATAAATGTTTAAATTTAACTAAATTATTACAGATTATTTAAAAACATTAACTCCAAAATATAACTAAGCAAAATATAAATTAAATTAAAACATTCCAGCACTTTTATAAAAATTATAATTTATGTATATGATAATCATATGAATATATTTTTATAATGCATTAAAGATGAGCTAAAGAAGCAATATTTAGATCACATTAATAAATTAATCGTAAGTAATACTTTTGCTGCACAATAAAAAATGTCACTTTTCATTTTATTTCATTAAAGATATTTTATATTGAAAAGACGAAATAAAAAAATCAACAGAGAGTATAATAATGTTAAAAAAAAATACAATAAATATTTAAAAAATTTTGAGATATGCAAATGAATCATCTTAAAACAGCTTACATTTAATTGTTTAAAATAAGCAACTTTTTTTTTTAAAATATTCTATTTAAAAACTTAAAAATGCCAGCATAAACATCAAATATGGCATAAGCAATTATTAAAAATTCTGATTTATTAATGACAACTATAAAAAGAATGAAATATAAAGATTTCTTATACCTCCATCTTGGCATTTGTCCATCGTGGTACTTCAACTATCATATTATAAATCTTATTTTCTTTATCCGCAAACAGTGGAATGTCATGAAAAGGAGAAATGGGTCCATTTTCATCAGCTTGGGTAAGGGGAAAAAAAGATATATTAAGATATAATATAAAGATACAATATCAAATATAAGAATATATTTTCTATGCATACAAGTCATCAATTCTATAATAATAAAATAATAAGTGCAATGCAATGAGCAATTTATTTGAATAAATCATTAGCACATATTTAAGTCTCATATTAAAAACCATAATGTTATATAGAAAATAATGCAAAAGCAATTATTGATGTTAATACTGAACACAATTACTAGTTACATTTTATATTTATATAATCCAACATGAATCCTATATTTATAATTTTTAATAAATACAATAACAAAATCACTTTAAATATTAAAAAAAAATATATATTTCCAAATAATTATAAAGTTAATTTAAGAACTTAAAAAAAAAACAATAAATATATGTTAATCATGGTACTTATAGAATATGATTTTGTAGTCATTAAAACAAAACCACAAATGTTTAAATATATATGAAACACATACAAAAAAATAAATAAAATAAAAATGAACGGAAGCATTAAGTTATAAAATATTTAATTGGATCATGAACTACTTTATAAGATTTCTTTTTTATTTAATTAGGCCAACAATTATAACTTACCGTAAAAATTCGGTAACCTAATGTATTTAAGCTACCCCTTTCTATAGTCGAATAAGACATGGTTCGAGAAAAATTAGAAAACAATTTCACAGCCGGCTGATTTCTTAAAGAGACTACTACTTGATGCCGAAGCAAGAGAGAGCATGTGGTTGAACGGAGAGATTTAAACACGTGTCGAAGGACAAGCATAAGAAGCGAAAGGTCTATATCAAAATAAAAAAATAAAAAAACAAAGCGTTTATTTCCTTTTGAAAAGGAAAATACTCCCCACAATTCAACCGCGCAATTTCTGCTACTCAAGAGCCATCTAGTATCAAAACATGGCGTTAAAAAGCCGGGTTTGAATTAAGAACGGTTAAAGTTAATGTAGCATTTAATGTTTTGGTTTAAAATTTTTCTTGTGATAATTTTAAAACAATCCATTGATGTCACCTGGCATTTTGAAAGTTCGGAAGAGCAAGAGGATATTATTTTCAGATTTATTTCAAGATAGGTCCAGTTAGAGAATTTTTGTAAAAAAGAATGCATATACAAATACTAGATATGATTAGTACAGTTATATATTTCAATTTTTTTGAAAGAATGAAAGAGGAATTTTAATTATTTAATTAAATGAAAAGGCTGGTGATGGTGCATTAAATTTCAAATTAAGAAAATTGGTTTAACACCCGATGAATGATATCCAGCGGATATCATCTGAGTCTATTGGAGATGAAGACGATAAATCCATAAGCTGGATGTTTTTCCATTGAGGTCAAGAAAATGGGAAGCAGAATATGGATCCATATGCCATTCTTAGTGTTTCGAATTGCTGTAATTAAATAGGGAACTAATCTCACGGTGCATCCTGGGTAACGCCAAATCTTTTATATAAATATGACATTTAAAGGTAAATGATTTCAAATCAAAACGTTCAGAATTAGAAAATAACAAGAAACCGAAATACTTATATTTGGTCCACATATTTAATAGTATTAACTTGTTTTAAAGGATTAATTGAAACTGATTGACGATTCTGAGTTGAGACATTTTTTTTTTGTGTATGTACGATGCCAAGAGTAGACTACTGACGGGCGAAGAAGGTAAGGCATTCCTTTCTGGAAAGTCTTTCAGTGCCCTTTTTTCCAGTCGTATGGGAAAACCTGGAAAACTACTATCAGGCAGCCAGGCTATTAACACAAGACATATTTAAGAATTGTCACGATCATTAACGGGTCTCCTCGTTTCAGACAGCAGTGGAACCCACTAGCGAATTTGTATTAGAGCTCTGGTGCCTGATAGTTGCACACGCTACCATCAGGCCAGTAATAAGGTGACAGTAGATATTAAATGTAAATTTTTTATACTGTGCATTTCTTTTATAAACCAAGTCTTTTTTCACTTTTTAGAATACAAAAAATATCCGGAAAATTAAATAAATATGCTCAAGTATCACGCAATAAATATGCGTACAAATATCAAGCAATAAAAATGCGTGCAAATATCAAGGAATATAGTACCTTCATTCACTTAGAAATTTATATAATGCACATTAGACATTTTCAGAGCTTTTATCCTCATTTATTCTCATTTTAATAGTTTATTCTTTCTGCATGGTATAAAATTGTTTAAAAAAAAAGTTTTTTTTTTTTTTTTAAAAATCTCTATCAGTATCTAACTGTACAGTTGACCATGGGGCATGAAACTATTTGTTTAAAAAAATTATTTGTTTATTTTACAGCGATTATATTATTACTTACATTTACAGAGATTTATTTATAATGATTTGTTGTCTTACATTATTCAACGAAAGATCTTTTAGTATTCCTTGATAATATTTTTCATAACGTAACTAAACATAGATTTATTCGACAATAGATGTTATTATATTATTATAATTGGACGAATTCTAACATTTATAAATTACTAAACAATAACTTAATAAATTGCCAAACAATTCGTTGAATAATATTGCCGATTGGTAATATTGTAGGATTTGAATGAAAATAATTCTTTGAAAATGAGTACCAAAAGTCGTCATGGTTAAAAATTTACAATACTTCAGCGATTGGCGGGAGATTTGAAAACCTCATGATCTGACATCGCTTACGTCATTTCCGTATCGCCTATTTTTCCATCATTTCTATGTCATTGCCCCTAAAAATAAGAAATCCCATTTTTTATTTCTTGCTTAAAAATAAAATATATTTTCTTTAATTAAAAAATAATAAACAACCACTATCAGATTATGATTCTACATTATATATATCGCAGGGGAGACAATAAAAAAAGTCCCCGACATATTCCATGAAACTTTTTTGTTTTAAAAAATGCGCGCCAAATATTCATATGCATGATATAATGAAGCACTGTGTAACAAACGGGTACTGTATTTAGAAAGTTGAATTACCAAATAAGCATATTGATTTTCGAAAAAATTCCAAATAATTAGTATTTTTTTCGTTCTAAATACCAAATAATTTATTATTTATTGATTTTCGAACGAATTATCAAAAAATTGATAATTGAATTACCAAATAAACATTTATTTTTGAACAAGTTACCAAATAATTAGTATTATTCAATTCCTACTATTAGCTTACACTCTCCCTATATATATATCTTGTTCAAATTTTCAATCGTTCATAAAATACTTTTATTCATCCACTGAAGTTCAAATACATTTTTTTAAACTTGTAGTGGATGGCATTTGATGTTAATGCAGTTTTTTTCAAATATTAATTAATTAATTAAATTTAATTAATTAATTATATTTTTTTAGATTTAAATTGCATGTATCTAATAATAGATGGCGCCAGATGTGAGAGGAAAATTTCAACTTTATTTGTAAAGGGATTTTTCTGCAATATAGTGAAAAAAAGTAGGAATTGACTTTAATTTTTTTTTATATATATAATACTTGTTTTAAATACCAAATAATTTATCATTTATTGATTTTCGAACGAATTATCAAAATATTGATAATTGAATTACCAAATAAACATACCGATTTTCGAACAAATTACAAATAATTAGTATTATTTTAAATACCAAATAATTTATTATTTATTGATTTTCGAACGAATTTTCAAAATATTGATAATTGATTTACAAATAATCAATAAGTTATATTGATTTTCGAGCAAATCGAATTCGAAATGAATTTGTAGATTTGTAGTTGTTTACATAAACATTATAACATATTTATTTGATAATTCAATTTTCTAAATGCATTGCACAATTTTATATAGTATTTCAGATAAAATCATTTTGTTTATATTTTATCTGAAATCCAGCAGAATTATCCTCGCCAATACTTAACCCACTATCTATAAAGCGATGGATTTTTCTTTTCAAGTCTTTGGCAATTGTACCTGTTTGATAACTACATTGCGATAACAGTAGTATTACTTTGGATGGTAAAATGAGCCTTTTATAGACGATATCTTATCTCTTTTGTTAACGCTTAAAGCAAATATTGAGGTACAATTCGATTTTATTCATTCCAACGGATATTTACTGATTACGTAACACAGAGATATTTCAGCGATATTTTTCAATTTATCACAGAAGCCAAATCGATTAAGCCTTGTGTTACGTGAATATAGTTCGCAAATCTTCAATCATTGTTTCATAATTGCTAGGTTGAATATTTTGATTCAAAGTGTCTACAAAACATTTGAATAATACATTAAAACTTGAATAGAATTATCTTTGATAGAATATGAAATATTTCAGATTCAAAATGCTTTGAAATTTTATTTTACAGCATATATTTTTTTTTCCAATGCAGCTAGCAAACAGACATGGACGTCTTGGATGCCTTAAGGCAAGCGTTACACAGACGTTACTCACTTTGCATTACCCAGGGGGCGCGTGTAACTTAAGCCACGCGGGCGGAGTAACAATGCCCCCGTAACGCTCTACGATCCTATTAGACCGGGACCTACGGTTTAAAAGTGGATTCGAACCACTACACACATCCATGGCACCGCCGTGACTCGAACCCGAAATCTGTGGTACCGAGCGCCAGAGCGCTAGCCACTCAGCCATTCAGGCCCCTATTTTACAATATAAGATATGAAAAAAAAAACAGCCAAAGTATTCCTTAACTTAAATCTCAGTTTTTGGTTTCAAATTACAAAAGATTTAATTATGTATATATATATATATATATATATATATATATATAACCGGCTGGGGGGTTGCTATATACAGGTTACCCATAAAATTTAGAATTTAATATGTTAAATTCTAAATTTTATAACAGCAATATTAAAAAATAAATAAATAGAAAAATTAAAAAAGTATAGAATTCCAAACGATTTTTTTCTTGAAAAATCTCATTTTTGTTTCGAAATAAAATTGTTTTTGCTTTCTCCAGACGATTTTTTTAGAACAAATTTACCTTATTTAATTATTTAATTATATAATTATTAGCAAGTGAAAGACATTTAAATAATATTGTATAAAAAACTTGTGAAAGAGATTTCCAATATTATGTATGGAAAAGCTAGTGAATGAAATATATAAATAAATTAACAGTTTAAGAAAACTAAAAAACACGCTTTTAGAGTGAATCAAACTAAAAAATAAAAAATAATTGTTAACATAAGAATAAAATGACTAACGAGAAAATGAATGTCGCTGTTCTAAAAGCGTGGGGTGCTCGATATCAATCGTTATAATTTTTCACTAGTTTCATTCCGAAATGCAGAGTTAGTTTAAAAATGTCATACAAAGCACCCCACGCTTTTAGAACAGTGACATTCATTTTCTCGTCAGTCATTTCATTCTTATGTTAACAATTATTTTTATTTTTTAGTTTGATTCACTCTAAAAGCGTGTTTTTAAAACTATAATATTTAAATGAGGTCCTGGTACAAAGGACTGGAACTATAGTTCTTACAATAATGTAATTGTGAGTAAAACAAAGGCTAAATGCGAATAGGTCAATATAGCCAGGATTCGAATATGGAATCTCCTGATCCGTAGTCAGGCGCGTTATCCGTTGTGCCACTGTCCCACATAGGTTTGAATGTCTTAGGTAGTTTCATTCTACATGGGTTAAATTGCTCTTCATAAGTTAAAACAAAATCACTCATCCTGGCGATCCTAATCCTGAAGAGATAATAAACTTATAAAAATATTTTTAGTGTCGTCGGTCCTTGATAAGTCTACAACGTTTAAATTAAATCTGATCGCTTAAAGTAGGGCAAAATGGAGCCCAAAGAGTCAGTTTCAAACGAACAAACAAACAAACATACAGGTGAAACTAATATAAAAGCGTATTAAAAAGAATCAACTGTTTCGTTCTGAAAGATGTCTGTAAATGTTTCTTTGCAACTTAAATAGTGTGTATAAGGAGAAACAGATCTCAGGGGAAAAAGTGATGCACCGATCAAGATGACTTTTCAAAGGCCGTGTGTTTCAATCGCTAATCCGGGCAATCCTAATCCCGATGAGACAATAAACTTATCAAAATATTTTAGTGTCGTCGGTCCTTGATAAGTCTACAGAGTTTAAATTAAATCGGATCGCTTAAAGTAGGGCAAAATCGAGCCCAAAGAGTCAGTTACATTCATACAAACAAACATACAGGTGAAACTAATAAAAACGTATTAAAAAAATTACAGATGGCAATGGAAATTTACAAAATTGATAGTGGTAAAGGAAGCAACGGACGCCGTGTCCCCAAACAATACCCATAATTTTATGGGTAAAAACATTAATTTTTAGAGATCGAAATAGATGGCAAAAACATTAATTGTTAAAGATTGATAAGGAACAACAGCATTAATTGTTGTTGTTCCTTATCCCCCTAGGTCAGGGGTCTCCAAACTACGGCCCGCGGGCCAAATCCGGCCCGCCGGAAGATTCTATCCGGCCCGCGGATAGAATTTTAATTTGCCGGTCCGAGGCAAATTAAAAAGAAAATATATATTTATACATTATATATCCATCTCCTTTTCTACTTTGATTAAATATTATTTTTTTTTTTCTTCCTTTTTCAAAGGACTGATGATCTTTTACTTTCTCTATTTTTGTTCTAAAAACCTAAATCGACGGAAATAGCAAGCACAGACAGCTTTCAATCGGAAAGGATTTGCAAGTTGAATTAATTGAGTTACATTCTAACGGTAATCTCAAGCAGTTGTTTCTAAATACGCTAAAGTTAGAGTTTTACAAATCAATATTGAAGGTAGGTTTCCCAAATTCACTATCTCACGGCCAGAAAATCAGTGCTGTGTTTGCTTCATTTGATATATGTGAAAAGTGTTTTCAACTATGAATCTTGGAAAGAATTATTTCAGAAGTAGACTGACAGATGAGCATTTTGATTCCTTACAGTGAGGTTCTCACTTCGAACCTCACTATAAGGAACTTTTAAAAATGAAATCTCGATTTCATTCATCTCCTTAACATATTTAAATTGTAATACTTGTATATTGTTTTTAAAATTTTAGCAAAATTTTTCTTGGCCAGCCAAACTTTTTTTTTTTTTTTTCAATTTTTGGCCCGCGACCGAAAAAGTTTGAAGACCCATGCTGTAGGTGGACATCTAGACCAAACCCACGAACTCGTATTCATGGATTCATGGTTGAAGGGAAAAAGGGACAGTTTCTGTTGTAATGGAGCACTCGTAGGTAGAGTCTGACTTTGGTCCGTGACGTTCTGCAGTCATATGAGAACGGGACCTACGGCTTAAAGGGGATTCTGAACCACTACAAGCGTCCATGGCACCGCCGGAATCGAATACGAAACATGTGGCATTTAGCGCGCTAGGCACTCGGCCATCCAGACCTTCGAAATATTATAGAACATGCTTTCAAATGCCAGTCACTATAACCTTATATTATTTGCCATTAGAATGGGAGATTTGTAGCAGACTCAACATTACCCAGGACGTAACCATGAGCTACATTTCATATTCATTCTGTCGCCTCGGTTGGAAAAGAACCCCCCTTCAAAGGGTGGGCGGATTCCATCTGGTGGGTTCTCATCCTCTTAGCATTTAAAAATATTATTCTGAGAAGGGAGTCTGGGTATTTTCTGCAGAGAAAAAAAAAATCTTTTGAGGGCAAGATAAAAGTTTTAAGACAATTTTAATTTAGCTAGAAAATTAATTTAATTTGTCTTCATATTTAAGGGTTTAATGAAAGGACTTTTCAGACGACGGATTTACTATGCCAAATCTATCCTGTAGATAAAGGATAGATTTGGTAAAGATTCGAAGGAAGCATTCTTAGTTCAGAAACCCAACATGCTATTTAACAGACAACCTAGATTCGCTTGTGGAGCATAAATTTAGAGTAAGTGTAGATTATTCTAAACAAAACTATTTCAAATAAAAATAGAAACTTAAACACTTCTCTATAAAATATGTCCTGATGAGGAAAAATTTCAACTTCCATTTCCCTCATCTTCCACGCTGGTTAAACAAATTTATGGTCAAAGACTCCATTTCATCAAGTCAAACAAAGGAGATATTTTACGATGCAAGACTTAAAAGTTTAGAATTAAAGCCAGGGATCTTAATGAATTTTCTAAATAGCTTTATGACATTGGAAAACTTCTAAACCAAACCATTTTCAATCACTAAAGATTTAAGACAAACAAATTATTATTAGTATGTTTCTGATATAATATTTGGAATTTCAAAAATAATATTTGGAATGGTGCAAAATTTCTCGCTATCACTCCTCGGAAATTTAATATAAGCATCACCAACGGAAGAACTTGATAATTTGCCAAGAACATCTTTTTTCTGTAAAAAGTACGAGATTGGATTACATGGAGGTCTTCTGCCAGTCCATGATCCTCTATTGAAAGTTGGTGCAATTTTTTTTTTTTTTTTTTTTTTTTGCTTAAAATTTTAAATTAACATGGAACAAAATTTAAAAACAAGTAATATAAAAAAAAAATTTTTTTTTTTTTTTTAAGTCAATTCCTACTTTTTTTTTTTCACTCTATTCCAGAAAGTCCTTTATAAACAATTTTCATTCCATTTTTAAAGTTTTATCTGGTGCCATCTATTGGTAGATACATGCAACTTGAATCTAAAAAACTAAAATTAATTAATTTAATTTAATTACTGAATTAATATTTAAAAAGCTGTATTAACATCAAGTGTGCTCCACTGCAAGTTAAAAAAAATGTATTTGAACTTGTGGATGAATAAAAGTATTTTATGAACGATTGGAAATTTGAACAAGATATATATAGAGAGAGTGTGAGCTAATAGAAGGAATTGAATAAGGTAATTAATTACTTTTTATTAATCTCAATAATTTAAAACAAGTAAAGAAAGTACACCTAATTCAAATTTATATTTTAAAATTGATTGATACTTTTGCTACGACATTCACAATACTCTAACACAGACGAGAGATAAAGAGACAACTGCATATGTTAGTCATCATTAAAATAACATACTCAGGATGTCTGCATCTGATGAGTTTCCTTCGTGTCAGATACATGTAGAATTTCTCAATTGCTATGAAGTAACTACGCCATTTATCTGCAGAATTTGCTGTTTATCAAACATGTACTTTTAAAATATGCCAGGGTTAACGACATTCTTAAATTTAGAAAAGTTTTAACTATTACCATTCTTTAATAAACGAAATTTAAAAAAAAACTAGAGTAGTAAATAATAACATTTTAAACTATTTTTTTAATGAATAAAATATATTAAACAAATTTATATTAATTAAAAAAATTGAATGCATTTAAATTAAAAACAATTTGTAAGTTTTTATTTATTTATTACATTTTAATATAGTAAAGTTAATTTTAAGAGAAATTTAAACATTTCAAAGCACTTAATATAATTATAGTTTATGGATTTATTAAAAGTAGTATTTACTTATTTATACCGAAATTTTTTTTTTTTTTTAATCATTTTGATATGCCAACATTGAATAATTTTTGTGAATTTATTATGTGTGTGAAAATGTGGATGCATGATTAAAAAAAAAAAAAAAAAATTGTTACTAGAAAATTATTGAGCGTTGATGTATCTTTTGTATAGTATTAAAAACATAAAACTAAATATATTTTTTCTTTAGAATTACACTTATTTGTTGTAGGTTCTTATCTGTATAAGCGTTTACATATGAGAATAGTAAAATTCAATAAAAGAAAATATTTTTCTAGTCTAATGAAACATTCTTATAAATAATATAAATGCAATTTGATAAATGCCGAAATCATGATAGAGGTACAGAATACAGATGTAAGCAATTGTTTCTGGAAAAAAAACCCTTGTCTATTTAAAACAGATTTATTGCACATTCAAATCTTTTGGCATAAATTATAGACGAAGAAAAATGATGCGTAAATACTTTTCTAATGCGATGTTTGGGAGAAAGTATGTTTACGATACGTGCCTGCATGTATTCATAAGTTATGAAAAAGTATGTGTGCATGTGCAGATATTGTTTTTTAAATATTTTCTTGAATTTATTTCATTTATTTAACTTTGTGTGCGAGCTTATACATTGTGGAAAATAGTAAGACTTAAGACAATTATACATTAAAATAGTTAATTTTGTAATATTTAAAAAAATAAAGAATTTTTTGAGATGTTTTTTGATTATTTATTTTTCATTGTTTTGGGCATTTTATGATGTTGATTAAAATTTGAAATTAAAATTAAGCTCCCTTAGTTTAATATTTTAATATTTTTATATTTCTTTTTTTTAGAAGTTTAATAAAGCACTTATCTTTTTGTATTTAACATTAAAGGGGAAACAGAAATATATTTTTAAAATGCAAATATTTGTTTATTGAATTACTTAATCTAAAAAGTTCTTTTCGGCAACTGGCTTATAAATTGATATATCATCGATTAAAGTAATGAAACTTTTAAATAATATAAAGAAAGCTAATACTAAATAGAATAAGGAGTTTTTGTAAACTCTTTTTAACTCTTTAATACGTATTAGATTTATCATAATAATAAATGAACTAGAAGTTAATTACTTCGAGAAACTCAAATAAGTTATGCATGATTATTTTTATTTCTAAATAAAATATGTGATCGTTTTAGCTTTTTAATTATTTTTCAATAGACTATAATTCTTTTACCGCATAACATAATTTAACAAACACAATTTAGAACATAAATTTGAACTCGAAGGAAATTTACATTCAATACTTCGTCGATTTTCATTACAAAAAATTGCTCTAATGTTAATAAAAAGTTAAATAATAAAATTATGTTTTAGTTCTAATGCAAAGCTTTGATGTGACTTCAAATCAACAATAAATTTCTTTCCAATTTTTACCTTTTGGTGTTTTGTATTCTGTAGACTAATTTTATTTTTGGTATTTATCGATTACAATCTTTCCACCTAAAAAATAGTCAAATTAAAATAATAATAATAATAATAATAATATACATTTGTGAGTTTACAATTATTTTCAATTTGAAAATATGTTAATTATGGAATTCATTTATTACCATCAATGATATAATATATTCTAAAATATAAATGTATGAAATTTTCTGCTATTCTAATTATATCCTCCACCATTTTTTAAAGGTATTTACATCAAAAAGAGTGCTTTTTAAGTCATATAGCAAAGACGACACTGATCAATTGCAATATATATAAAATTTAGATTTCATAATTTTTCAACATCTATTAAGATTATTTAAAAAACATTACTTATATTCTATATCAAGATTTAAGCTATATAATGACGTTAAATTAAACTGTAAAATATTTGTTCTATAAGATTAATAATTTTTTTTAATTATTGATACTTTTTTAATCAGGGTGAGGTTTGATATGTTAATTATCAATACAATTTATAAAAAAGTCAATTAATAATAAATATTTTTATTCGAAACTTTTATTTAGAATTTTTAAATGCAAATTTCGAACAAAAATAACTAAATCAAATGTTGTTTGATATTAATTTAAGTCGAACTTTTGTATTTTTGATGCAAATTTAATTTTATTTGTGTATTTAAAAAATATACATATAAAGGACGAAAAAAAATGATACAATTTGGCGACAAATTTTTCCCCTTAATCATTCATATACATGATTCTTTAATAACGTTTTTGCATCTGTCAGCCTTTGATGCAGCTTTTTCTTTCCAATTTATTTACCATGTAGAGTAATCGTGACTAATTTTTATCGTAAAATAAAATAAATACATGAAAATTGAATTTTAGTACAATATTGTTGTTTCATTAATTTAGAAAAACATTTTTTTAACTATCTTCAGGATATTGTGGTTAAAAAAATATATTTCAGTAAAAGTAAACATTTTTTTTTGATTCAAATTTCAGATAACATATAATTATTAAAAAAACCATACACAAATGTATATAAAATTATATAAAAATCGCTAAAGTGATTCATTATATAAAAATTATTGATTATTACTGTGAATTTATTGATTCATTACTAAAAATATTGATTATTACTGTACATTTATTTCAATCATCAACACTAAATTAGAAAAGTAAACAAGTATACATTTAATAAATAATAAGTGAAAAATTCAGCGAATATTCTTTAGTCAATTTATACTATTTAAAATGAATGATTTAAAATCTCAACCTTTTATTCGTACACAAATATTTTTGTGAATAAATATTCTTTTCTCAAATAAGATGTTTTTTTTCTGAAAAATACACGCAATTCAACCATGACCTCATTTTGAGAGGAAATAGATACTTAACAGTGAATGAATTGAAGGAAAATGTAGCTGTTATAAATTTTGCGAAATCATTATTTATCCAAATAAATAGATTATTCACTAATTATTTTTTATTGATTTGCATTTTTTTGGCATAAGAGATAAAATTGAAACTAGTTAATTTTTAACTATCAATAAAAATTTCTTATTTCATGAAATAAAAACAATGTTGTCTTAAAGGGCATTGAATATTTCGATTTAAAATTGTTTTTTTTTTTTTTTTTTAATTCCTTCTATTAGCTCACACTCGCTCCCTATATATATATCGTGTTCAAATTTTCAATCATTAATAAAATACTTTTTATTCATCCACTCAAGTTCAAATACATTTTTGAACTTGTAGTGGATGACACTGGATGTTAATACAGTGTTTTACAATATTAATTCAGTAATTCAATTCAATTTTAATTTTAGTTTTTTTAGATTTAAGTTGCATATATCTACCAATAGATGGTGAAAGATAAACTTAAAAAATGAATGAAAATTATTTATAAAAGACTTTCTGCAATATAGTGAAAAAGTAGGAATTGACTTAAATTTTTTTTTTTTATATATATCACTTGTTTTTTGTTACCTTAGAATCATCATCATCATCATCATCAGTGGCGCATGGTGGGCCAAAGCCGATTGCCTACTGGCAGATTTCGAGACAGGAGGTGTTTTACTTTTTACGGGTTAGGGCTGTCAGCCGATGCCATCGCGCTACAGTCATATTAGACCGGACCTACGGTTTAAATGGATTGTTACCTTAGAATAAAAAATGCTACTTTTTTAAATGAATTATCTATTCTCTAATGATTAGAGTTTCTAATAAGATAATAAAATTTTTTCAGGAATAAAAAAAAAAAAAATAAATGTTTCCTTATGTCAGTTGTCGGTTTTAATAAGCGCATTTTCAGTAGGATAATAACAATATAATTTTCTTTTATTGTACTGTAATAACAATATATATACTTTTCGAATTCGTGTGAAAATTTAGAAAATAGATGAATAAATAAAAATAAAAGCATTTTTTTAATGTATTCTTTGAACTTAAAATAAAATCTATTGACATCTGTTAAAATTTATAACCTATCACTTTTTTCATTCAAAGTGGTTTGATGTTTTAGATGTTTTTTGTTTGACTTTTATATATGTTATTGCTTTGATAATTGTTATCAGAATTCACATTGATTAGCATTTACAGAAAAAAAAATTTTCTATTACTAAATTTGTTGTTTCACTTTCACATTCTACTTTTCATGATTATTAAGAAGTGGGGCCTGATGGCCGAATGGCTAGCGCTCTGGCTATCGGTACCACAGGTATCGGGTTCAAATCCCGGCTCTTGCCCATGGGTGTTGTAGTAGCTCGAATCCACTTTAAGCCGTAGGTCCCGGTCCTAATAGGATCGTAGAGCGCTGCGGGGGCATTGTTACTCCGCGTCCGTCGCTTATCATCAAGTTACACGCGCCCCTGGGTAATGCAAAGTGAGTAACATCGGCGCAGCCCTTATGGCGAAAGATCACGGTCTATTTGCCAGCTGCATTAGAAGAAAAAAAAATGATTATTAAGAATGATAAAAAAAAACTCTAGGAATAATTAATATATATATATATAATATAGCTAGTTTACAGTTAATAATGGACTTTTAAAAATTTTTCGTGTACATTACACAATTATTACAAATATTATCAGCATTAAACATCTATGATAATGATAATTATGATGTATCGTGTACACGTGAATAATTCTTAATAGAATAAATTGAATAGAATTCTTCGTAATAGAATAGAATGAAGAATTGAATTAATCTATTAATAAAATGAAGAATTTGATAATTATATATTAATAGAATGAAGAATTATGAAGAATCTATCAATAATTCTTCATAATTCTTTATAGAATCCTTATCTTCATTCTATTCTTTATTTCATCATAGAAGAAATGTCTTTATACATTATTTTCAAACCTCATGCACTTGTTCTACCATGTCGTGTCTGATGCATGGACATTTCCACAGAAGGACTTACCATGCCCATTCCCAGAACAGACACGGAATCTTTCAGTATGGCATCACTTGCGAATTTCGATTACCTTAAGTTGAAAATGAAAATTTCGAATTAAAATGTGTGTGTTTTGCACACATCTAATCTGTTATGTAAATAGTTAATCATGATGGCCGAGTAACTAGCAGTCCAGCGTTCTGTGCCATAATTTTTATGGATTCGAGTCCGTTGGTGCCATGGATTTTTGTAGTGGTTCAGAACCCACTTTAAACTGCATGTCCCGGTCTAATATGACTGTAGAGCTTTGGGAGTGGGCTGGCAACCCTATCTCGTAAAAAAAAATATTTCAAACGACCTTGACCCTTAATGAGAAGTGAGGGAAGCTGACACCACCCTCTTAACTGATTTTTTAAAGGGAGTTTTTTTGGAGAAGAAAGGACAGAGTTCTACGACGAATCGGCCAGAAGTGTTTTTCCCCTTTGAAGTGACTGTATAGGGTTCGTGAGCTCCTTATGGTGACGCCTCATGATAATTAATGTCTGCCGCAGAACAGTGCATTAGATTCGTCATAGATTCACTCCAAGAACGGATCCAATCTTCGTTCTTGGAGTGAACTTCACTTGTGAATCAAATTATCTTTAATTTTCATTTTTTCCAATAGAATTCTGTATATATATATAATATTCTATATATATATATATATATATATATATATATATATATATAATGCTTGTAAATAAAATTTAAAATGTTCCCTTGAACCTGAAAGTGGAGCTCCTCTTGTAGTCGTTATAGATTAAAAACAAGTAATATATAAAAAAAAAAAAAATTAAGTCAATTCCTACTTAGGCCAACAAAGAAAAAAATTTATTTTAGTTACTTTTTATTAAATAATTACAATTAATATAAATATGTATATACATATGACAGAGAGTGACAGACTTATATAAGAGAAATTTTTTTTTTTCTCCCATATAAAACTAAAATTAATTACAGTAGAACCTCTTTAAGTCGAACCTCGATAAGTCGAAAACCTCCACAACTCGAAAAATTTTTTGTTCCCTTTCCTTCAAGCCCCAAAACCTCCATTATTCGAAATTTCAACCCTATATATATCGAAATAATGAGTCAATCCCCACAAGCCATTTTCGTATATATTTTCCCTCCGTAACTAGAAAAAAATTTAGATCTCTGTATCTCGAACATTAGCGATGTTTGATTTTACAACCTTTACAACTCAATCATTTGAAATTATTTCGAATTACTTTGATTTTTTATTGTGGTATATAATATAACTTTTAAGTTGCAAATAAACATGTTTATTATCTCTGTAACTTAATTTTTTATTTATTTTACCTCTGTAACACAAAATAAGCCAGAAAGAATCTAAATCTCTACAAGTCGAATATTTCCTTACAAAATCCGCGTAAATCGAAATCTTTCATAAGTCGAAAACTCTATAGCTCGAATTATTTGGCGTCTCCTTGAAGTTCGATTTACAGACGTTCTACTATAGTTAAATTTAATGAATGAATTAATATTTGAAAAAACTGTATTAACATCCAGTGTCATCCTCTAGAAGTTCAAAAATGTATTTGAACTTGAGTGGATGAATAAAAAAGTATTTTATGAACGATTGAAAATTTGAACAAGATATATATATAGGGAAAGTGTGAGTTAATAGAAGGAATTGAATAAAGTATCCATGTATCCTATGATTGTAAATATATTTACATATATTTATTTGTAATACATAAGTGTATAAAACAAATAATTCGTAAACATTTTCAACACATGAATAAATTATGTTTCAGCTTTTTTTTAATAGCTGAAACATTTTAACCAAAAAAGTGAAACATTTTTAATGTAGGGAAAGAAATAAAATCTATTTAATAATTAGGTTCTCACACATACTCTGATGATCCAAACTGATTAGCTTGGACTAATTTAAACATTTTCAGTAGCATCCCAACTCTCGTGGTTTGATTACCTGGAACCTAAGAATCTATTTAACATGCTGCTACTGTTTACGCCAAAGGGTATCGATTTTCGCTTAAGAAAATTCTCTTCTTTTTTATTTTCACTTCTTTATAAATATTCTGAGTATGTTTTGGCGTGACTTAAAGTCATCTTTACGACCGGAACAAATCTTTCAATGGAAAAAAAAAATTGCAAAGAATGGAAACTTGGCCTTTAGCGGGATGTCGTCGTTTTGTATACAATTTTCTGCTGAAGGAAACTGGTGTAATAATTTGGTGGAAAATTGTTTTAACTTTTAGTTTAACAAATGGCCAAAGATATTTTGTTTAGAAAGTTGTTAGTAATTGAAAAGAAGAATTGAAATAAATAAATAAATATTGAAAAATAGTTAGAAAATTTTTGCTTTGTTCATGTTTTATTTAACAATAACTTTAACCTGTAACTGTAATTTACATTTTTATCAGATGCCTAAACAATGTACGTCAAATATTACATGCATTAATGATGTATGAAATAATATAAACTAAACATAATATTTCTAAAACTTCTTCTTCAGTGGTCCATGACCGTCTGGTCCAATGAAGTAGCTGGCCACTGATCTACTGGCAGATTTCGAGACAGGAGGGTTTAGCGCCATCATATTATTAAGCCATCTGATAGCACCTGTAGTGAAAACTTCTGCTAAAATTAGTTTAGCTATTGCAAAAAAAAAGTAGAAAATTCACAGTATTAGTTTTTAATTTCAGAGCCAACACTATTATATTCTTAAAAATAAATTCTAACAGATTCTCCTTCAATGGGGTAACAGTTCAATGGGGTGGGTTGCCTACTAGCAGATTTCGAGACAGGAGATGGCTTCTCTTTACAGGATAGGGTTGTCAGACCTACGCACTTATATTTGACCGGGACTACAGTATAAAGTGGATTCTGAACCACTACACATCCATGGCACTGCCAGGACTCGAACCCGAAACCTTTGTCACCGACCAGAAGAGCGCTAGCTACTCGGTCATCAGGCTCCAGACCATACCTATACACAAGCATCCTTTTATATATATATATATATATATATATATTTAATAAATATATATAAAAATATATAAATAAATAAATATATATATAAAAATATATATATATAATAAATAAATATGTAAAATATATATGCATTCAAATATTATATATTATATACATATTTGAATGCATATAAAAATACAAATAATTCGAAAACATTTCCTCACATGAAAAAATTATGTTTCAGCTTTTAATAGAGCTAACTTTTGATGTGTGGAAAGAAATAAAATCTGCCGAATAATTAGGTTCTCACACATACTCTGATGATCCAACCATTTAGCTTGGTCTAATTTAAACATTTTCAGTAGCATCTCAACTCTCTGGTGGCTTGATTACCTGGAACCTTAGAATCTATTTAACATGCTGCCACTGTTTACGCCAAAGGGTATCGATTTTCGCTTAAGAAAATTCTCTTTCTTTTTTTTTTTTTTTCTTTATAAATATTCTGAGTAGGTTTTGGCGTGACTTTAAGTCATCTCTACGACCGGAACAAATCTTTTCAATGGAAAAAGAATGGAAACTTGGCCTTTAGCGGGTTGTCGTCGTTTTGTATACAATTTTCTCTTGAAGAAAACTGGTGTAATAATTTGGTGGAAAATTGTTTTAACTTTTTTAGTTTAACAAATGGTCCGAAAATATTTTGTTCTGAAAGTTGTTATTTAAATCAATAAGTAAATATTGAAAAATTGTTAGGAAAAGTTGATGGATATATATTTTATTTAGCCTGTAACTTTAATTTACATTTTATCTGATACCTAAACAATGTACGTCAAATATTACATGCTTTAATAGTGTATGAATTAATATAATCTAAACATAATATTCTTCTTCATTGGTGCAATAGCTCCATGGTGGGCACTACAAATATCTATGGTCCCGTCGGTACTCGAACCTGAAACCAGTGGCATCGAGCCCAGAAGACATAATACATATAATTGAAAGCCAGGATAGTATTGTGTTGTTGCTCTTATCCCACTTAATAGACATCTCGACCAATCCCACGAACCAGTATGGACTCATGGTTGAAGAAAAGGGGCATCTTCTGATGTGATGGAGCACCCATAGGTAGAAGTCTGACTTCTGCTTCGTGACTGAGTAGGTTTGAAATATCCGTGAAATATTCTGAGTAGGTTTTGGCGTGACTTTAAGTCATCTCTACGACCAGAACAAATCTTTCAATGGAAAAAAGAATGGAAACTTGGCCTTTAGCGGGATGTCGTCGTTTTGCATACAATTTTCGGCTAAAGAAAACTGGTGTAATAATTTGGTGGAAAATTGTTTGAACTTTTAGTTTAACAATTGGCCAAAAAGCTATTTTGTTTAGAAAGTTGTTATATCTAGGGTAGTATTAGTCCTATATCTAGGTCAATTTGAAACAATTCGTTATTGTATTTCATCTAGATTCTAATTTTTATGTGAATACCATTTATCTAGCTATATACCTAGCATATTATTTCTTATGTAATATCTCCTGCCTTTTTTATTACCCTTGCCAATAATTTTACATCAACTACTTCTACTGTCTATTTATTTATTAGCTATTACTCATTTTCTAATTTCTAGAATAATTGATTTGATGAGTATTCCTTCAACTCTCTGATTTGTATAATCTCCTATGTAGTGTTTATTGTATTACATTGCTTTAAATTTTTCTAATATCTTACATTACTTTTTTTTACATATTTTCGCATTTCATATTTCATTCTTTTTCAATTTAAAAAATTTTTTGATATTCTGTTCTACTTTTTGTAAGAATTTTCCCCATTGTTCAAGCCTCTGTACCTCAAAAATGGATTAGGCAAAATTTTTTTCCACCCCCATCTTACGTCCATTCATTCACGCTCATTCCCGAACTGTAAGGCAACTCAGCTCTAGGCACAGTGATGTGGTGTAGTAGTAGTAGTTTAACGTATTGGCCAAAGCCTTTTTGTTTAGAAATTTGTTACTAATTTAAAAGAAGAATTGAAATCAATAAATAAATATTGAATAATAGTTTTTGAAATTTTATGGGTTCATACTTCATTCGAACCTGTAATTTTAATTTACATTTTATCCTGATGCCTAAACAATGTAGATCAAATATTACATGCATTAATAGTGTGTGAAATAATATAATATAAATATAATACTTCTTCTTCATTGGTGCAACAACCCCATGGTGGGACAAGGCAGTCTGCCTACTGGCAGATTTCGAGACAGCAATGTTTACTTTTTACAGGATAGAATTGTCAGCCCTACGCCCAACGCTCTACAATCACATAAGACCATGGGGCCTGATGGTTGAGTGACTAGCGCTCTGGCGCTCGATACCACAGATTTCGAGCCCGGCGGTGACATGACATGAATGTTTGTAATGGTTCGGAAACCATTTTAAGCCGTAGTCGCGGTCTTATATGACTGTAAGTATCATAGAGCCCAATCAGACTTCTCTCACCCACGACATTCCCAATCTGTAAAAGGGGCAACTCAACTCTAGGCACATGATGTGGTGTGGTGTAGTAGTAATAGTAGTCACATAAGACCGAGACCTACGGCATAAAGGGAATTCCGAACTCTACAAACATCCATTACAAACACTCAAATATAATTAAAACATATTAAAAAAAAAAAAAAATTGTTTTAAAAATGGCGTCTTTTGACATGGTAATAAATTCATAGAATATTTTAGTTAAATAATAGTGGTATTATTTTTTATATTTGAAATGTAGTTGCTTTTAAATATTTTTTCCCATCGTATTCAAATCTATATATTATATGTCTAACTCTTTATTTTATTAATTTTAGTTATTCATTATTATTTTCATGTTTAATAATGTTCATATATTGTTAATTTTCATATGATTTAATGTTTAATAATGTTCGTAATATTGATATTCTTCTTCTTCACTAGCACAACAATCCTCATGGTGGACTAAGACCGTCTGTTTATTGGTAGATGTCGAGAAAGGAGATGGTTCCTTTTACAGCATAAGATTGTCAGCCTTACGCCTAACGCTATACGGTTATATTAGACCAGGACCTACGGTTTAAGGAGAAGTGGAGTCGAACCACTACAAACATTCATGACATCGCTGGGACTTGAACCCAGAAACCTGCATCAACGAACGCCCGGAAATATAATGCAAATATCGAAAACCAGGATAATATTGTAGTGTCTGTACTGATTATAGTAATTTAGTTATTTAATTTAAAGTAAATAAAACCAAGAAAATGAATTAAACTTAAATGTATACAAAATTAAAGTTTAAAAGTTAATAAATAAATAAAATTTCATTTTAATTTGTAATTTATGAAAAAAAAAATGTCAAATAATAATTTGAAGATTGAATTTTTGAACTCACTTTTTTGAACTTTTTTTTTAACATACTCACACTTTAACTTACAAATTAAATGCATAACAATGTGCATTCAAAAATGAAGTAGTACTTTCAGAATAATACCATATTTACGTAGAATAATACAACATTTTGTTTAAACAATAGTTTTTTAAATGTTTTGTTTTAGCTTAAAAAGCAACAGTTATTTATAACTCAGTTATTAGAGTATTATTTACACTTTATTTAACCCCTTTTTCCCTAAACCCTAAAAATCTCTCATTTCGGATAATAAATCAAATATTTTTCTAATAAAACTTAAATACTTCAATAAATATTTCGAGAAAAAATCAAAATATTTTTCTAGGAACAAAATCAACGTTTGTTTAAAAACAGTTATTTTCCAACGAACTTTTAAAAAAATAGTGCACAAAACCTGTCATGGTAACAATAATTACTCATTAAATTTATTCATATATACCAAAGGACATGTACTTTATATTATTATTTAAAATAAAAACTTAACTAATAATGTTGTTTTTTAGTTAGCTAAAAAAGTATTTTTTTCAACAAAACTCTTTTTTAAAAAACAGTTACAAACTCTATCATAACATTAAATTTATTCAGAAAATGTAATGCATATTTAATAGTTAAAAAATTCGAGAATTAATCAATATCAAAGGAAATGTAATGTATATTTAATATTTAAAATAAAAATCAAGAATTAATTCTTTTATTTTTTTTTTTATATTTAGCTAAGTAAATTAATCACACATTAAATTTACTCGATTGTTTTGGGAACTTTTTTAAACAGGGGCACAAAACGCTCACCATGGTAACATCAAAATACACGCATTAAATGTATTCACTTATATCAAATAATATATATTAGCCCATGTTCAATATTTTAAAATATTTAATAAGAGACTTCTTTTGAGAGTTACTTCTGATATTTTTAATTAAATAAGAACTTTTTAAAAGAAAACAACTTTTTTGTAACGAATTTTTTTAAACAGTGCACAAACTTCCCAATCATGGTAACAATAATTACATTAAATTTATGCATATATTAAAGAGAAATGTAATGTATATTTTAATATTTTTCAAATTTTTAGTACAATTCGAAATTAATTTTGATATTTTTTCAATTAACTGACGTATTTATAATAGATTATATAAAGGAAAAAAAAACTATATTTTTAAATTTATTATTAAATCATATTCGTTATATACAAAAGAAAAGAAATATTCAGTTTATATAATTTTATACTGATATAGTTTAATTTGAGCATAAAATAATTTAAACATAATCAACATTGTCTATTTATTTAAAGTAGAACAAGCTATAATAAAATGTTTCTTAAAAATCATTTTCTGTTTTTAACGAATAATAATAAAATATATCACAAACATAATCCAGTAAACTACTACTAAGTAATAAATCTGAGTTTTTTTTTTAAAAGAAGGCTCTATTTTTCTCAAACCAAACTTTATTTTCCAAATCCAAAAATAAACTACAAAATAATTTATTTACTTGCCCTGTGAAACAAAAATAAATTATTTGTGATCTGAATACATTTTTAAAAAGTCAGAAAAGTCCCCTTTAAAAATGTAGAATAAAATTTATTGTTTGAATTGCCACTGCAAATGTACAATGATTGTATGCTAAGTTTGACAGTTAGTTGACATTTGCATAAAGAAGCCCTAGTGCTGGGCACATGTGGAGTCGCGAGAAAAATTTCTCAAAAAGAATAGAAATTTTCTAACTTTCATAAAAAGCACATCTCTTTTCAAAAAATATTAGCAAAAGAACTTTAATTGATTTTTATATATTTGCTTTTGAAATAAATAAGAGTATGAGATCTTATGTAAAAGAATTGAGTGAGTTCCAACAAAATGATAATGATTTTGAAATGACAAAGGAATCTGCGTGAAAATATGAAGTATAGTTGCAAATTTAGAAACATTTTGTGAAACATTTGAATCTATGTAAATGGAGAGGAAATATCTTTTTTGTTTGTCATAAAATGAGCTAGCAGTCTATGACCTTATAAAATAATCTTATTTAAATTGCTGAAAATATGCATGCTGGCTCAAAATAAGAGATAGAGAGAGATGTCATATTGTCTTTAATGAAAAGCTTCTGATTATTTATACAGTATTTATGAAATTATTTATTTTCTTCCCATATTTATCCCGTAGTATTTTGCGAAAATATTATTAGTTTAAAAATCAGCAACGCGTTTATCAATGACAACGCATAACTTTGCTGTGCAGCATCCTAACTTCTAAATAGTCATAGTTCGACATACACTCAATCAATCAACACTCTTGTTTCGAAGCCTGACCTACTCCCAGCGTTATGTAACATTCATTATCATGCGAGTCAGCGATTTATAATTCCGCATTGTACTGAAATATAGCCTCAATTTAATTATAGACGAAATAAATTAAAGAAAAAATAAAAATTTATAATTTAAAATATAATAGAAATTATAGATGAGACCGATAAAGATGTAAAATAATCATAAACGAAACCAATAGAGAAATAGAGATGAAAAACTAACTGAAAATAACTAAAATATATAGATGAAAACCAATCAAAATAATAACTAAAATATATAGATAGAAAACCAATAGATATATAATAATAGATGAAGCTAATATATAAATAATAGCAGTAGAGGACCAATAAAATAAACTGAATTTTCCAACGGTGTCTGTCAGCTTTATTTTAATATGAATTTTGTTTATAATCTCGCTTTAGTAAAATAAATGCATTAGAAATTTAAGAAAATTAAAAGAAAAATCAGAATTTTTTTTATTAATATCAAACATTTTCAACTTTACGAGTTCATGAATTAAATATGTATGCATATTTACTTACAAAATTTTATTTATTATTATTATTATTTATTGATTAAAAATAATTAATAATAATTATTTAATTTATTATTATTTAAAATTATTTTATAAACAGTTTATTTATGAGAAAAAATGCTCATTATTTTTATAAATTGAAGAAAAGGATAATACCGATATACAATTATACATGTATATTTATTTCAGTCTTGTTCAGTTTATAAAAAAAAAAAAAATATATTTTTTTTATCTAAGGATAAATTATTGTTCTTTAATATTATTCAGCATTGGAAGATTTATTTGTTCGCATTAAATGTGTTAAGCATCAACACCTGAAAATATTTAACAGAAAAGCTACCATTCTGTGTAGTAATTTTTTTAAAACAAATACTAAATATTACATGTACAGTGATGAATAAAAATGTAAACGGGTTATTACTTTTTTTAAAAATATGCACGTTGTTTGTTATTTATATCTACTATTTATTATCTTGTATAAAATATTTTCTTTGTTTAAGAATAAATCTGTCAATTATTATCAGTTTATCTTCATTTTTGAAAACATCAAGAGATTTTCTTGCACTGCTTGTGCAGCTAGC
>BPLR01000322.1:0-28643 GCA_021605095.1 Caerostris extrusa | reverse complement strand
ATTCAATCTCAATGGAATAGTAAATTTTTAAAATAAGCTTTATTCTGTTGCCTATTTTATGAACATTTATTTTATGTATGCATCGTTAACAATTGAGGATTTTTAAAAGAATTTAACTGTAAATTTTACAAAATTTGAGAAACTTATGATACTTTGTTCAGAAATTACATTATTAAGGAAGTTATAAATTAAGTAATTATCCACGTCGTTAATCTAAAAGAAGTAATATTATTTAGAAAATAACATTAATTATTATGCAAAATTTAAATAAAACTAATTTGTTAAATAAAAACAATTTATTACTAACTGGGTTATTTATAATTTTTTATAGTATCATATTTTTATTTTAATTCTGCGTTAACCATGCTTAAATAGTTATTTACCTACATTTTCCAAATAGTAAAATTTATTTTATAGGAAAATACTTCATAATTTAATTCATTAATTTTACAGAAAAACTAAAATTATGATGTATTTCAACTGAGTCCTTTAGTGAAATCAAAAGAAATTTAATGGTTCCTTTTATACTTTCATTTTTTGATTATAATTTACAATTTTGATTTTTTTTTAAATAAAATTCTTAGCTATTTAAAAATGATAAGGTAGTTTAAATTAATAATAGTCCGTCTCGTGGCTCAGTAACAATGCTGGTGAGTATTAGGGCGAAGGTGTAATCTGCTGGCTGCTTTGTTGTAGACACTGTTTCAAAAATACAGGAGACTTGATGGTGTTTCTGATGTTCAGCATCTAAACACCATCAAGTTAGTTGGGCTACCTGGTGGGAGTTTTCTGGGTTTCTAATATACGATATGCAAATACGGGCACCTTCCCTAAAGGTTTTCCTCTAAGGCACTGCCCTCCTTCTTTAGCGCCATGGTGCCAAGTCGCACACAACAGAAGCTGCCCCCCCCCCTTTCCCTCTATGATAACACACGGATTCATGGACTTGATATTGATGTTGCTGTCTACTAAGTGGGATAAGATGAAAAAATAATACTGACTGAAGTTTAAAATAATTTTAAAAACTGGTTTATTTTGATTCTTCAAAATTCAACAAAATATTCACTAAAAAAAAAAAAAAAAAAAAAATGTACGGTAGAAATATTGTGAATGATGAAATATATTCTAATAAAAATTATCAAATGCATATTTATTTAAAAATATGCAATTAAAATAGTCAACTACAAATTTGAAGGCTTCTCAATTAATTTCATACTGCCGCTACTATCATTAATTTTGTTACTGTTAGCAATTACTTCTTGAGCCTTTTTAATAAGTCAAAGATGTTTCTTATAAATTTGTATAAGAACTCGAAGACTTCATGCACGTGCCATGATTTAATCAACGTAATTGCACCATCCTTTATTTAAAACAGAATAAAAAGAATCTTTACAGCAAAAAGTGAATATTTTACGTAATGAGCTGATTTAATTTCTATGTGATCAATAAAAGGCTACAGATCAGCAATGCCCAAGAATAATTAGATTTTCGAAAAGATAATCTATTCACTCCACACTTACTTTTGTATAAAGTTCTGAAATTATCATACTTTTGTTTCAGTTTAGAGAAATCTTAAGAATAAGTGAATATTTGAATGGCATAAATGAGGTTAATTTTATTAATGCATGGACTGCATTTCTGGATTTATGAAACACATGCTATTGCATTTAAAAAGAGTTTCACTATTACATTTGTTTAAAACTCAAATGAGACATAATTACAATTAAAATGCTATGCAAATAAATTTAACAAGCATAAGCTATTTATAAAATCGTGTAAGTAATTTTAATGCTTTTCAGTATTATTGAACCTCATCATGTATTGAGTATACAAATGTTAAATCCATCAAGAATGAACAGATATATTTCTGTATATATATTATTAATTTTATGATTATTATTATATTCACAGATTATTTACTTTAATGAATATTAATAAATGTTCGATTAATTTAATGACATATTTTAATATTTATTAATACTGAAATATTAATAAATGTTAAATTTATTAATATTTCTTCTTTGCATATGAACAAATTTAAATATTGACTTTTTAAATTAAATTCTATAATGAAAAAATTTTGAACTTAATGTTTTTTTTTTTTCTGTTGTAACATCTCGGCATATAATAGACCCACTAACGGCTTCAAGGAGGGGACATTTTCAGGTTCATGAGAAACACTTTAATTTTTATTTACAATTATTAACATACATTTTATACAAAGAAATGAAAAATTTTAAATTTTGATCATTTCTCACAAATACAGTTCACTTATTTTTCAGAGTTCTCGAGTGTATGTCGAATCTAATTGCCTGGTCTGCGGCAGATAGCTTATCATTAATATCCGGTGCGGTGATACACGAAACTACAAGCGGTTCACCTTGAAAACAGCTGGAATATCCGACCTATTCAGTCACTTCAGAAAAAAAATGAAAGCAACACTTTTGGTCTAATCGTCGCAGAACTCTCTCCTTTCTTCACCCCTTCCCCCCGCCCAAAAAAATAACCTCTTTTTTAAGACAATCGTCAAGAGGGGGGGAGTATGTAAATATACAAATGTATACTCCACTTCTCTTGAGTTACATTTCTCAGCTCATGGTTTATCACCAATCCTGATGGAACAAATCATGGTAATAGAGTTCACTTCAATTTGTAGTTGTTTTGACCTTTGAAGGTCACACAGACATTCACTAATTTCCTCTCATTACACATGACCGATTAGCTGCTATCAGATTTGAGTAACAATTTGTTCTCATTAGTACAAAACACTAATTGCATGTAATATAACTAAACCACAATGCTGCCTGTTCTCAACTTTCGGTGATGGGGGTTATTATAAACTTGCCAAATAACATACATTCTCTGTCATGTGAATGAAATAACAAAATTATTCAAGTGAAAAAAAAATGTTATACTGTTTGTTAAACCCTATATGAACATGCAACTAATGTCATTAATATAGATTAATATTTAATTTGTTTCTCTAATTTTAATTTATTATGATTTAAAATATTACTACAGTATTTTTGAATATTTTTTTCTCAAAATATGTTATGATTTTTTGAAAATTTAAAAAAAAAAAAAAAAAAAATCACTTTCAAATTTTATACATAGTCTGACAAAGTATCTCTCTGCATATTTTTAGTTATATAAATTCAAAACTTTGTTTGAATGCAAATTTAATTAAACAGTAAAATTTCATATTAGTTTAATGACACTTATTTGGAAACTGCAGCTTTATAATTACTAATAATTAACTTTTAAATTAATTTTGAATCTATTATCTCCCAATTTTAATAGTTAAATTTCAACTAACAATCGTTTATTCTTCCAAATAAACAAGCTGCAATAAAATAATATTCTAAATCCACTCATTTAAAACAAATTAACAATCAAATCACTTAATAATATTTGAAAAATCCCTTTTGCCCATTAATTTAGGCACTGAATCCAGAAGTTCAATCTTCGTAAGTGTTAGCATTTAAAGAATAAAGACAAGAATTTAATGCGAGATCCGAAAATGCTCTTAAGAAAGTCATTTGCCTGGAGCCATTCCTCCCCACTCAAAGACGCTCTCAAAAGCATGTACGACATTAAAGAGAGACCTAAAGTTATTTCCCCTCGTCTTTTCAAAGGAGAGTCTACGATTAGTTCCTTGGTATAATTTTCAAGATTCTATGTTGGCAATTGTTTCAGGAGGTACTCTCATATAACGAAATATTTTATTTAAATTAGAAAAATTATTAAAATGAATTTAATTTGTAATAATAGTTTAACTTACCATGGGCAGGATGGAATGAAAACAAAATGAAACTGCAGTGCTCATTTAAGATCTGTTTAAGTATCAAATTAGTATTTTAAGTTGCAAATTAGTATTTTACAATTTGTGCAGTTAAAAGGGCTCTATAAGTTGATGCTTTAGTTACAGTTAAAATAAGATCATTTATTTATTTTTATTTTAAAATTTAATTTAATTTAAATCATAATGAAAATAAAATAGTACATTTACATTCTTTTTACACTTGAGTTATTGATTTATTTATTGATTTGATTTGCTGTAATAAATTGTAATTTAAAATAAAAAAAAAAATATTTCAGTACAAAGTGAGTCCATAATAACCCCATAAACTAAAATACGTGAGTCTTATGTTTTATTTAATTACAATTAAAAATTCGTTTTTATTTACTTTATCTATGTACAGTTTTTAAATTAGAATGCTAAATTAATCAATTAAGCTATATTAAAAATTTTTAAGTTCTTAAAAAATATTTTTTTCTTGATTTTTACAACTATAATTCAATATTGTGTTTTTATAAAACAGAAAAATGCATATTAATTCAACTAAAATCTTTTGTTGCTGTTACTGTTGAAATAAAGTGAACGTATTACTCACCACCTTTTTTGAATATGGAATAAAATTTAAAAAAATAAATTTTATAATTTATATAATTTATTCTATTATTAATAAATTATTCTGCATTAATTAATTTATATTATTTATTTCTATAATTTATTTAAGGATTGCACCTTCTATTATATAGAAAAAAATATTCTGTAATTAAAAAAAGAAATTTCATTCCATGTAAAGTAACATGCAAATAAATTTTGTTACATGTAAAAAGTAACAAAATTATCAAAATATAATTTTAAAAATTACTCACGTAATTTATTAAAACCAAATGAATTTTTAAAAATTAATTTGTGCGATTATTTTAAGAAACAGTATCTTGGTAATTATGAAATATTGTTTGAAATTTACTCATTGTGATAAAATTCAACTGATCAAGAAGGAATTGTCAGAATTGATTGAAATTTTACAAGTTTGTCCCCAATGTTGATTAAGAAAGTGTTTATAAAAATAAAGGAAAAGATCAGTTAATTTTCAAAGAAATATAAATTTTAATATTTCGTTGGACAACATTTAGCTTGAATACACGATACAATAGGTACTGGCTTCAAAGCAGGCAAGTTTCGCTTCATGCTATTCCAAAGTTTATAAACGTGCTTTTAATTCTAACCAAGGTACTAAACTATTCAACTTGTCGACATAGGTAATTTTATAAATATTCATTGGGTGACAGATATGGTATTAGGTGGGCAAATATGTGCGTCATTATTAAGATGCATTATCCTGTTGGAAAATGGCTCTATGGAGTCTTATCATAGCATTCGCCTGTATCTCAAGGATGTCATGAATGTACAGTTGGACTGAAATAATGTCTTAGATTATTATTAGAAGGGAATCAAATAATGTATGCTATGGCAACTTAAACCATCATATGGAGTGTGTATGAGGTTTAGGAAAACAGTAATATTTAAAAGATGATAGGGGATTAGAAATTGAAATGTTTAGAAGAAAGCCTCCAAATTTGTGCAAAGCTGTCCTCAGAACACACTCTAGTCGTTCCAAAAAGTGATGCATTAATCCAAACTGAAGCTCTCAAAGAAATCACACTTATTGATAAAGTATTGTCAATGATACCTAAGTCAATGATACCTACCTACCAATGATACCTAATATATACCGTCTGTTTGCTTGCTTGTTGTACGATGAGGTAGTTTTACCTGGTTATTGTCATTGTCTGAGACATTGCAGATGTTGCAGACATTCAGAGATATTGCATATGTGAAATTATTCTAGTATTTTCTTTAAAGTATTATTACAACGCAGAGGTGGCAAACCCAGTTGATTATACAACCTCTATTATTTCAATGATTCTTTCCTTCTCAATTTTGAAATCTGTATATACTTGTTTCAATGGAGGCGTAAAAGCGTCTCTGAGGATAAAGCGTTCCTCTTCATCAGAGAAATTGTGGCTAATGTTGACTATTTATAGAGTAGGGTGGAGGTGGAGGACATGGAGGTTTCTGTCAATACATACGTATTGACACAAACCTCCATGTTAAATTTTACTGATCCGACAGCTGTGCTCTAGTAAACTAATTTCCATGGTAATAAGTGTAATTTATTGGATAATATCGTATAAATACACATATATTCAAAAACAATAATCCCGTTATAACAAATTTTAGAATAAATATGATAAAATGAAATAATAATGAAAATGATGAAATGAAATAATGATAATTATAATAAAATAAACTAATGAAAATTTAAATGAATTAAATAAATATTAAATGAAGAAAATTGAAATAATCTTAAAAATCGAATTATAAAAAAAACTATGAACAATAAAACCAATAATAAACCTATCATGAAAGTTAAATAATTGGTGTAAAAAAGTACATAAAAATAGTTTCGATTTGTTATTTAATAAAACACAGTCCAATGAAGCCTGCCAGGCCCATTAAAACGAAGGATCAATAAAGGTGTACCCAGCATTGGGGAAACAAAAGACTTGAAAGCAGTAATGAAAGGAATTTAGGTTTGTGGTCCGTAACCTAATCTGTCTTGTCTCCCTAGTATTGGTGCTAACAGCAAATTGGAAAAAGAATAAGGTCGATTGTTAAAAGAAGCCCGTGTTCACTAAAACTAATTTAAACCAGGCCTCAGACTACCAGTTTGTAATGCTTGGATTACGTCTAACCCGATTAGCTCACCATAAAAGGGACTTTTTTTGGTCACCCGAACAAAAAGTTTTGTACAAATTTCATCCTGTTAGTTTTTCTATACATTAAATGAATTACTTTCAAGTCTTTTTCTGATCAATAGAGGAATTTTTGGAAGGTAATCTGGGCCCATGGGTTTAAAAAAATATTTACTCGATATTTTATGTTTTCTAATGCACTATTATCGTAAACAGACAAACATATATGTATAGTTGTTGCAAATACTTTTTCACCAGTTAAATGTTTTTATACAGAGTACTATTTTTCCTTTATATATATATATATATATATATATATAAATAGATATAGATAGATAGATATATAGACATAGATATAAAGATATAGATATAAATATAGATATATACATATTATTTAATATTAACAAAAATATGTCGACTCAAAAATATTTCTAACTTGATTTAAATATTTTTATTTTAATTTTTACTGTAAACTTAATAATTTTTTATAAATTTGTTTATTTGTATTTTCATACATATTCTTTTGTTTTTGTAAAAAATTATATAAAATGATGAATTTTTATGTCATAGTATGATTTCGATTATAAAACCATTTAAATAATATTTTTAAAATTAATAGTATATTGTGCAGTGTAGTGTTCATATATTGGTTATAAAGTTTAAAATTATTATTTGAAATTATATTGAAAAGTTTATGGATAATATGATAAATTCAAATTTTACAAAAGCTAAAATGTATACAATACAATAATAGTTTTCATTTTTTTAATTTAAATATGAGAATTTTTTTTGATTTTTTATGATATTTGTTTTTTAAAACCGTTTTTGAAAATTAAAATAACTAATATGCAAATCTGCATTAAATTAAAATTAAGCTATTTGTGTTTTAATTTGTCAAGTAAGTGAATGAAAATATGTAGACAGGACATTTTATATTATAAAAATTAATGTTGAATTTTAAGTATCAATGTGATTAAATAGATTATTTCTCATTTAAATTATGAGATATTTTAAGTGAGCTGATTTTATATAATTATTACAGAATAAAATTAGATAAAAATTAATTTAAATAGCAAGCAGCAAAAGAACATTTATATATTTTTTTTTTAATCATAAAACATTTTTAAAAAAAAATTTTTATAAAATATTTTAAAAAAGACTATTTTTATAAAATGTCTTGTCCCTTTCATTTAATCATAAAACTGGAGATTTTATAAATAAAATAAAATAATCATTGAATTAATAAGTTCAAATACATTAAATTAATTAAGTATATAAATCATTAAAATTAGAAAAGTTCTCATATAGTAAATAAACAAAGAAAATTAAAATTTACTTATAATTACAGAATTAATTTCATAAAGATATTTAATTAATTTTATACTTCAATATGCATTTTATTTTATGGGTTTCATTCATAAATTAGAAAATTTATAACTACTAAATGAAATAATTAATTTTTCACAGTTAAAATTAATCAAAACAAATTAAATTAATAAGTTGTTTGAAATAATATAATGACATATATTATCAATATATTGTATTTAAATTTAAGGTCTGAAGAATAAAAATTAAATATCTTATATATCTATTTATTCTTATAACAATAATACAAAAACTATTTCACCACCTATAGAAATATCAAACTTGCTTAGAATAAATATAATATCACTATAAATATATTTTTATCAATGTTGGTATAAAATATTAATGTAATATATAACTGCAATAAACTGACATTATTGGCTTGAAAGAATATATCTCAAGCATTTATTTTAACAGAATGTTGAAAGATTTACTACTCAACACACCATTTTTACCTTGCCCTATGAAAGCAGGCGAAATGTTTACCTACTCTCCGGAATATCCCCTACTCAAATCTTATGATTTATCGTCGTATTACACAGAAGGTTGCACCCCATTCGTTTCACCAGAATCACTAGTTAATCATTCCTAAAATTTCCCAGCAAATCCTCAACAACACCGCTGAGGGAATTCGCAGATATGAACCTGGAATGGTCTCATGATCTTTCTCTTTGGAGTTGACTTTCTCATACAATCATCGAAATGTAATCTTTTGCTATACTCATATAACCAACAAAATTTCTTCTTTTGCAGTACCATACGACTATTGAAATCGATGCATTACAGCATCAACACATGTGTTAATTTCCTTTGGGAAAACTGATAAAAAAAAGGTAATAATGAAGATATTGTATTTCGGAGTTTTGTTCAACTGATGCTCTTGAAGTATCAAATATAGATTACTTTTCATGATAAAAGTATAAATGTAAATCATCATAGGTAAAACAATTAATTTGGCTGCTTAAAGTTTTTCATACATATTTTACCATCTGAAATAAAAGAAATCTATTGCTACCTCAAGGTGTTTTTCAATGACAACAATGCAGAACAATATATTTTTTTCACTATTAGATTACTTAAGTATATTTTAACCAGGGTTTGTGGCTTCTTTGATTATCGATCTTTACCAGAGTTTCATGGTTTTTTTTTTTTGCCGAGCTCTCTGTTTTATAATGGACAAAAAAGACTTATGCGGGTCCTTAGATGGTTACTTTTAGTTTATTATTTTCTTATATAGGTTGATTCTTTAAGTAATATAATGATTAAATTTTTTATGTTTTTTTTTTTGTTTTGTTTTAATACAAAATTACACCTTTTTATGTATGTATACAAATTTGGAAAGATAGTAAAAAAATACATAAATTGGGAATTTTTATTTAAGTAACAAATAAAACTATAGCAAAATCGTTTATTATTTTCATATATAGTATTAATGAAAAGAAGACTTTTTCAAAAATAACATGTATTATTACTATCAGAAAATAAGCTTCTATCGTTCCGTTCCGCAATCGATCCTTGTTTTTAATTGTAAACAAGGGATGCTATAGTGCACTTTGGCGTTTTTTGACTGCACCATTTCTTTTTATACTTATATTGACTTTCTCATAATATCCTCTAAATGTAATCTTCCTCTGTACTCATATGATCATCGCATTTGTTCTTTTTGCTGCATCATATGACTATCGAAATCTGTGCAATGTAGCATCAGCATAAGTATTAATTTCCTCCAGGAATACTGATTAAAAAAAAAAAAGGTAATAATGAAGATATTGTTTTTCGGAGTTTTGTTGAACTGATATTCTTGAAATATCAAATGCAGATTACTTTTCACGATAAAAATATAAATGTAAATCTTCAGAGATAAAACAATTAAATTTATAGCTTAAAGCTTTTTATACATTTTTTACTGTCTAAAATAAAAAGGATAGTATTGTTACCTGTAGATTTATTTCAATTACATCAATGTAAAAAAATATATTTTCCGAATATTAGAATTATTTTAACCAGGAATGGCGGTTTCTTCTTTCATTATCGATCATTTCAAGAGTTTCAAGGTTTTTTGCCGAGCTCTCAGTTTTATAATGGACAAAAAAGGCTTATGGGGCTCTTTAGATATTTATTTTTAGTTTATTATTTTCATACATAGATTGTTTAAAATATAAACTCAAAATCAAAATGACATGTTTTCTTTGATGCACGTAAACAAATATGAAAAACAATCGTAAAAAATACATATATTAGAATTTTTATTTAAATAACAAATAAAGAACAGTAAAATCGCATTCTCTTATATATGAAAATAAGATTTTTATAAAAAAATAATATACATTATTGTTGTCAATAAGCTTTTATCGTTCCTCAATCGATCCTTATTTTTAGCTGTAAACAAAGGATGCTATAGTGCATTTTGGCGTTTTCCACTGAACCATTTCTTTTTATCCTTATATTCAAAATATTTTTCTTACATAACTATTTAAGTGCTATAGGAAATATCAATATACAAGATTTTAACTATTCCCTGAAATGATGTACCAAAATTTAATTAACATCAAATTAATGCTATAAGATTCTATAAGAATGCTATAAGGTGCTGTTCTATAGTTCACGCTTACCTTCCTTTTTGTACTCATGCAAAATATTCAACCATTATCTGAATTTTTTCAATTCATATGAAATGATTTATCATTTTCATTATACAATAAGGTATAAAAGTCGATATAATCATCAATTTACAAATACAATTTTTAAAAACGCATATGCATTGTTACGATTATTGGTATGCTTGGAACATTTTATGTTTTGCAATATGGATATTGAGAATTGCTCAAAATGAGAGCAACTCTGCTGTAGGCTTCAATTAACTTGATGACGTACATTGACAGATATAAGTTACATGTCTTGTAAATTGGCAAAAGTTTCAAAATGAATGTATACTAAAGTTATTCATTGTAGTAGAATTTAGTTTAGTTTGTCGTTCTACGACTATTCTTTGCACACTTTAACATAATTAGACCGAGATATACAGTTTAACGTGGATTCCATATCATTACCAAATATCCATGCAGGATTCGAGCCTGAAAGGCCAAAGGCCAGAGTGCTAACCAATTGGTCATCAGACCGCTTAGTAGGAGTTATTTTAATATACGTACTGTTTTAAATACCCCCTAAAGAATATCTGTTTTCTCAACATTCATTGTAGCCCATTCTTTCTATTAAGCCTACTACTTCGACGTCTGTCTATTGCATTACTGATTTCTTTAAGTTCCCTCAGTAAAGTTCGTGCAATCAATTTAGTTAGCTTGTTCTTTGTTGGGATGTTTGTTCCTAACTCAGTACGACCGTCAGTAAAAATAAATTTTGAAACAATGTTCGATGATAAAATGTTTTATTCTATCAACAATGATACTATATAGCAGAAAAATGGTGCCTTTTTTACATAAGTTAAAATTGTCTAAGTGGCAGCCTAAATTAATTAAAATTAAACCTCCTACTTGGACATGTGTAGAACATAAATTTAATTGTTTATCTGTAATTGTAAGCATGTGCTTTCATTTATAAAAGAAACTATTAGTTAATTCATGGGGTATATCGATTTTTCGACCGTATGGAAAAAGTCTGGGCAACGTTGGTCTCCTCAAAACCGCTATTTAATTACTCTGAAAATTCTTGCGCTAATCCTCAACAATTACAGAAATTAATGGACATGATTTCTGGATCTTTTTTCCCTCGGAATTGACTGTCGTGTTCTTGTAAGATAATCGAAATTTACTCTTTTCCTATTGTTGCTGGTGCACCAGCAACAGATGTGTTCATTTCGTGTGCCGACAACAAATCCTGGAAAAATTGGGAAATGAAAAAATAAAGAGGAAAAGCGCGACTTACTAACTTCCGGATGTTGCGTGACACTGTGATTAATAACGGTTGTACTGCTGAAGCGAATGAAATGGTAGGTAATTAATCTTGAAACGTCAGATCATATAGTGGCGTATGTTAGATCGATTATGTGATCGTTAGGTAGTTATACGTCAAAATGTTTGCCTTTTTCGGTGGGTCCCACTCGGAAGTTGGAAAGTTTATGAAACAAATGAGTTTAAAAACCACAGCTTAAGGCGTCTGGATTGATAGAGTGTCTCACAAAGAGCGGAATTTAAATACTCCAAACATGACCATGATTTATTGGCGTAGCAGGAGCCATTAAATTATGGTTATTAATGTAACGACAGTGTTCAATGAGTGTTGACTTCTTGCTGCAAACAAATGATACGGTCATATCGTATTATTAAAATCTCGTATAAGTTACTTTGTAAAAGATATTTAATTTTTACAAGAATCCAATTTAGTGTGTAAATAAATGAAAAATTATATACGTCCCATGTCATAAAAAAAAATTAACGTTAAATAATTACTACTAATTTCAGTTAAATATAATGAGCTCTTTTTCAAAAAAAAAAATGCAAAAAATGAAAATGTAAAAAACATTAGTAGAAAAAAGTTGTTTGTGAAATATTTTTAAAACAATGCGAATCATGGTTTTACATATAAAGCTTTTTATTAATCCAACAATTATTAAATTGGAAAATGTTTTTTTTTTTTCGTAATTTATTTTTTTTTTTTTCGTTTATAAGGTAATATACTTTATGACAACTTTATATTATATCTATTCAATCTGATTATAGAAAAAAAATATGAACTAAAAAAAAAAAAAACAAGCAGAAAAATGTATACATTTTAAAATTTGTAAATAAATATCAATGAAATTTATTTAAATAGTTTAATAGAAATAATATATCATTTAAGCATGCTATAAATTAATTTTTATTTAAATATTTTAACCAGCAATCCTTCAATGACATCTACAATTAATTTATAATTATTGTTTTAACTATATGAAATAATAATAATAGTATACATATTGAGAAAACCATTTATTTCAGTAAATAAAAAAGTACATCGCAAATTAACAGAAAGGTAACAAAAAGTAAACAATTTTTATCACAAAAATCAATAAATATATTTAACATAATACTTACTTTTTCTAATAGTATTATATTACCGAAGCCTAAATTATTATTGAGCAGAAAAAGTGAAATTCAAATTCCCACTAATAACAGCTCATATTGAATGTAATTTTAAAATTTGTAGTTGTATTTTATTCGGTTAAATTGCATATATAATTTTAAGTGGAATTTTATTTGAAGTGGAATTTTAAGATTCATAAATAAATAAAATAATAGAATTTAGATAAATAAATGAAATATAGGCATATTAAAATATTAAGTTACTTTGAAATTATTTTAGGGATTATAAGATTATTTACTGTTTACTCTAAGATGTAATAAAAAATTTTACTGATTATTTATCCTTAAATGCTATATCTAAATCTTCTGATTATAGGAAAAAAATGATTTAAAAACATGCCAGAAAAATTTGTAAATAAATATTATAGAGATTCATATAAATATTTTAATATATTATTTAAATATGCTATATTTCCAATAATATTCCAATAAAATCTACAATTAATTTATAATTACTGTTTGACTTACATGAATCTGGAATAATTAAAGTATATATATTGTGAAAAACCATTTTTTGTAGAGAACCGAACAATAACAAAACGTAAAAAGCGGTTATTATCACAAAAATTAAATAACGACTTTCAACGGAATTACGTAATTTCCCTAATAATTTTACGCATATCATCAAAGCCTAAATTTAAGCAGAAAAAGTGACAAACAAATTTTAGCTAATAATTACTAATACTAATTGTATTTTTAAAATTCGTAACTGTATTTAATTTAGTTAAACTGCATAGATAAAAATATTTTTTTTTTTTTTTTACACTTGAAATAAACTTTTGATTCGGAAATACATAAAATAATAGAATTTATTAAAATAAAACAAATATAGGCATATTAATATATTAAAATATTTTGAACTATTTTTAGGGATTATAAGATAAAAAAGTGACATTTTAAATATAGCTTACATTTCTTGCAAGAATATTTTTAACTAATTACTCTAAAATATTATGCAAAAATATTGCTGTATATTATAAAAAATATACAATGTGCAACAAATAATATATAATATATAGCTAAAAATACATAAAAACTTAAAAATAAAAGTCATATCTTTAAATGTTAGAGACAAACTACCTATGCATATAAGTTGAATTATTTCATTTATTAGAAATAGTTGAAAATCAAATAAATACTTAGATAAATTGCGTTATGATTATATTAATGCAATCTAAATTATTGCAAATGCAACAAATAGTCACTGTTATTGCATATGAATAGAGTTATGTTGAATGTAAATTTGAAATTCATAGCTTTAAAATAAACATTTAGTTTATTATTATCAAATACTCGTAGCTTACATACCAGCCTCAAATGATTTTAAATTTATGATGCGATTTATCAGCCGGTTAGCAATGTTGTGTCTCATTTGTTGATGGCTGTTATTAATTTCAGTTAAAAGGCAACCCTATTCAGAGAGGTTTGAATGAAAGCCCTATCTATTTCAATTAGGGAGTCAGATGGCAAGATGTGCAGATGAATTTTGTCACTACATAAAGGTAATAAAGACAAATATTTCTTTAGAAGTAAAGTTATTATCCTACAAGGACATTCTTGATATCTCTGAGGTAATTCTAAACAGTTTTATAGTAGTTCTTTTATAATTGAATTGTAAAACTCTCTATTAATTCTATAGTAATAAAAATTCTTAGATTTTTGTAAGAACTTGTTATTATAAATTGTTAATATTTAACTTGCTATTATATCTTCTTATTATACCGCATCAAAGTAAAGTAAATACTTTTTTTCGTTAAGTTGAATATTTTTATATATTCATTTGAAATCAAAGCATTTTTTGTAGCATTTATTTAAGAAAGTTTCTTAAATATTAAAAGTAATTTATTTAAGATTCCTAATTTAAGAAATATTTTGCATAAAATATGTATTGCAGATCCAAATTTATCTTTAATTTTATTTTTATTTTTGATGTATGTAGAAATTTTTTTTTTTTTTTTTTAGTCTTTATTTTTCTTTATGTATTTAAATATTTTCTAACGAACAGAATTTGTAAATAAATTGAAAATATTCTTACACTTGGAAATTTCTTAAAATAAAATATTCCCTATCAGACTTTTAATAATTAAAATGTAAATGCAAAGTTTTAATTTTTGTATTTCTATAGGTCTATAGATCTATGTGCATATGAATTTATTGCAATGTTGCAATGTTTAGAAACTCATGAAATATTTTAATCTTTGTTTTTATGTTATAGTTAAAATAATTATGCAAATAGTATATTTTAATATTATAAATATTAAGAAAATAGTTATTAAAACACGATTTAAACCATTGCAGTAATGTTCAAATTTTGTAGAAAATAAAACTACTTTTGTTTTAATTAAATTCCAAGTTTATAAGAAAAAATATTATAATAATTATTTTGTATCTACAAACTGAAAAAAATGATAAATATTAAATAGTATATTTAATTGATAAATTTTCCTTTAAATTTTTAAACTAAACCTTTTAAAACTTCAATGAGATTTAACTATTTATCATCCATTGATTTTAATTTAGATTAAATCAAGGAACCAAGCATAAATTTCACAAATTCATTTAAAGGAAATCGGTGAAAATTTCCGCAACGAATTACATTATTTGCATTTAGAACCGTTTTCCGAACAAAAAGGAACCAGAACCTAATGCAATTATTATTCTAAAGTATATCTACATCAAACTGACTAGATAGTATTTCGAACAAACGCAATGAATTCCGATTAATACGGCTGGTAACCCGTAGCATTGGCCACAAAGACGAAAGGAATTGCCATGTCAGGATAAGGGACCGCCATTGATTTGCTTGCATGCTATTGAAAACGAAAGTAGGTAAAGTTAATTACCTACTCCCGCACTGGGGTTACCAACAATGAAGTTAGGAGTAATGCATGGAGAAAAGCTCACTGATTGATTGCGAGGTTTTACAAAGCACCATTTGGAACCAGACTGGTTCAGGTCCTATAATGGGCTTAATTCTGGGACAGAAGCCATTGTGGGTGAAGTCAGCGAGATAATGTACGTCTTTCCGACGACAAAAGCGTCCCCTCCAGGTACAGGACAGTTAGCTGTTTACAGGCCCATTTGCCACTCCAAGAGGTCGGTGAATAGTGGAAACTTTAAAGTTCCACTTATAAAGTCTCAGTATACTTATTAATCACACATTTAATAACTTTATTTTAAAGCGCAGCTTTAAATCAGCAACGTACACAATGTTACTTTTGGTTGGGGTACTAGTTTAGTTGGTTTGATTTTAATATCAAAAGCTCTTTTAAAGGGTAAATAAAAAAGCAAATTTATAATTTAACTAGCACAATTAAATAAATAATTTCCCTAACTGCTTTTTTTTACTCACATACTTATCTTCTTCCTTTTACCCGTATATCACAGTATACTTATTAATCACATATTTCATAACTTTATTTTAAAGTGCTTTAAATCAGAAACGCATGTAAGGTTGTTTTTCGTGTTTAGACTGCTTAAATGTAATATCAAAACTCTTTTAAAGGGTAAATAAAATCAAAACATTAATTTAAATAGCACAATTAAATAAATAATTTCATTGCCTGCTTTCTTTTACCCATTACACGCCACAATTTTTTTTATACTACTAAAATGACCACCTCTATTCAGTGGATAATAAATTCTCTAATTAAATAATTAACATCGTAAGCGTCCCCCTCCAGGTATAGAACAGTTAGCTGGTTACATGATCATTTACCACACGGCGAGGTCGGTGAATAGTGGAAACTTTTAAAGTCCCACTTGTAAAGTCACTTGATATCCCAGCATACTTATTGCTCACACATTTAATAACTTTATTTTAAAGTGCCTTAAATCAGCAACGTATGCGATGCTGTTTTTCGTGTTTAGTTTGTTGGATTTTAATAACAAAGGCTCTTTTAAAGGAGAAATAAAAGCAAAATATTAATTTAAATAGCACAAATAAATAAATAATTTCACTACCTGCTTTCTTTGACTTATTACATGCTACAATTCTTTTTCATATTATATTACTAAAGCGACCAAGGAACCAATAATATTTAGAATTAGAACTAGAATTTATAATAATAATTGCATTCGGTTTGGTTCCTTTTTGTTCGGAATCGGTTCTAAAAGCAAATAATGTAATTCAGTACCGAAATTTCATTGATTTACGTTAAATGAAATTGTGAAATTTATACTCCTCTTCAGTGGAAAATTAATTGCGGTCAAAATTCATCTTTCACATATACGATTCTAAAGTATCACTAGAGTTCTTGCGAACTGTCATTGGGCATCTAATTTATCTGAGCAATGAGCTTGGTAGTTACTTTCTCAAACAGATATACCAGAACACACAATCGAGGCACTGACGATAAAGCGATTTCAGTAAAAAGAGATAGAGAGAATTAGTGCTTAGGAGTAATTTTTACCTGGTGTCAGAGGGTGGACCCGAGAAATAGAAGCACATTACTACATGGCAGTGCAAGTCTAGCTCAGGCATTTAAATTGATAGGGATTAACCATATTTATAAATAATTTAATAAAATATTAACAAGAAAATAAAAAAATAAAGATGAAATAAAAATAATAACTTTCCTAATAATTACCCCTAATTAACTTTCCTTACAATTAAATTTTAAAACTTTTTAACTGATGTTGACTTTATTCTTGTTTGCTGGGTATTTAATCTATCAAGCAAAAAAAAAAAAATGTTAGGATTGTAATGGGATAGTGTATATATTGTTGCAGAATAAAGGCAATTCAATTTTAAATTAAATATATATTTTTTTTAATTAGATTTGCAGCCTAGTGAAAATTGTACAATTTTTTTTTTTCTAATTTTAGTACTAAAACGACGATTCCTTTCCAATTAAAAATTAATTGTGGTCCAAATTCTTCTTCTGCATATAATTTTCTAAAGAATTACTGGTGCGTTAGGACACAGCCACTGAGCAGCTAATTTCTCTGAGTTCTATAAGTTAAAAAATATAATTAATAATTATCAATAAAGTAATTAACGTATCTAAAAATTTTAATTACATTGATATATAAAAGATAAAACTAAATGAATGAACACAAACACAAACTACTAGCTTGGTAGTTAGTTTATTTTTCAGACAAGGAGGCATTGAAGATAAAGACGATTTGAGTAAAAAGAAAGATAGAATTCTTTCTTAGGAGTAATTTTTCCCTGGTGTTGGAGGGTGCCCCAATACTGCGTGACTGTACACGTACAGTGAGACATTTAAATTTGTTATGATACACCCCATTTATGTGAAATTTAGTAAAATATTTTCTGATAAAGAATAAAGATGAAATAAAAGTAATAACTTTTCTAATAATTACACCTGACAGCGAATATAAAGATTTTTTAAATGATGCGGACATTATTCTGATTTGATGGGTATTTGATGGTATTTTTATTTTTGTACTTTATAAAGTAAAAAAATGCCAGGATTTTAGTGGAACAGTATATGTATTTTTGCAGAATAAAAACAGTTAAATTTTAAATGAAACACAAAAATTTTTTTTTTTTTTAATTAATATAATATATATAGCCTTATATGTCCTTGTGAAATTTTTAAAAAAGAAAAACAGTAATCATTACATTAAGAAAAGGGCTTTTTTTCATGTAGTACTGATAAAAGAACAGTATCCAATTTTAAGAATATTTATAATAAAAATAAATATTTTGAAAAGTTTTTATATATTTTGAAAAATAAATATTTTGAAAGAAAAGGAAAACAAAATCATAAATTAACAAACAAACAAAAAAAAAGTTTCCAAGAAATATCATTTTATCAAGTATATTTAGTTTAAATATAATTGCAAGGTATTTTTAAATTAAATTTATAAAATTTTAAGACAGTGCAGTTAGTAATATATAAATAAAAATAATTTCAAATATTTTTTTGCCCAACTTATTTGTCTTCAAAGACAAAAAAAAAAAAAAAAAAAGAAAATATTCACCATTGCATTCCAAGACCAAAATGTCAATTTTATTATGACGCTCTTGAGAAAATGATACATTTTTTGCCAATGTCAAAGAGAAAAAAAAAAAGAACCATATTTTTGCACCTTTTTTTTTCTCATTGTATTTGACCATAATCTTCCGGAACTTTGTCTTCGCTTTTTAATGAGGAAAATAAAGAAAAAATAACAAAAGTTCCAGAAAATATACATTACTATCGATGCTTCTAATGAGCTAGTATTTGAGCTTTCGACGCCTATGGCAGAAGTAGCTTTTCTTACTGTTTTTGGGTTTTTTACACAGCACGTAGTGTGTGAGACAGAGGATATATATATATATATATATATATATATATATATATACACCCTCATACTTGACTCGGCAATCACAATTAATGAATGAACGTGCTTAAAAAGGCGATGCCCTTGGGATTTGCCAGGGGTAAGGAACTAGAGGGAAAAAAAAGATATATAGTGTGATGCAAAAGTAAGATTCTTATTTTTTCCACATAGGTTTGTTTGAACTAATTTGCATTTCAATCTGCATCTTAAGGAGGTACAGAGAATTAATGTTCTTCGAGGAGACATTTGATTGAAAGTAACCTGTAATGCAAACTACGTAGAAAAAAATATTCTGAAGCTGTTGAGCAGAAAGATAATCTAGAGTAAGTCAGGGGCAACACATCAAAGTCAACACAGGATCACAAAAAATTATTTTCAACAAGTTATAGAGGCCTAATTAGTTAAAAAATGTCATCTTTGATTACAGTGTATTTAAGTTTAGCATTGAATTTAACTAAATTATTTTAAAAAGAGTGACACTTAAAAAATTGTTATTACAGATTGCGGGATACTCTTAATTTACCCTAAATTTCCTGGTCAACTACTGTATTTTTATTTAATAATTATGGCTCAACAAATTTCTGTATTACAAGCTACATTAGAGCAACAACTTTAATAATAATTTTACTTGTAAGCGATTACAGATGTTGTTTAACTGATGTTGGTTTATTCTGGTTTGTTGAGTACAAACTGTAAAGTAAAAAAAAAAAAAAAAATGTCAAGATTATAATATTATAGTATATATATTTTTGCATAATCAAGACAATTTATTTTAAATGAAAGACAAAATTAAAAAAAAATATATATATATATCCTAGTGAAATTTTTAAAAAGAAAATGACTTTTTTTCATGCTGTACTGATAAAAAAAAAAGTGTCGAATTTTGAAAGTTATAATATAAATACATATTATGAAAAAATTATAAAAAAAAAAGAAACAAATCATAAATTAGAAATTAAGGAATCATGATCGGTTTTTCGAAAAATAATATATTTTCAGGTATATTTAGTTTAAATATAATTTTAAGATGTTTTTAAATTAAATTTATAAAATTTTAAGACAATGCAGTTTGTAATACATAAATAAAAAAAAATTCAAATATTTTACGGTCCCAGCTTATTCGTCTCCAAAAATAAAAAATAAAAAAGTAAAAGTCTTCACCATTGCATTGCAAAACCAAAAATGTCAATTTTATTATGAAGCCCTTATGAAAATGATACATTTTTTCCCAATGTCAAAGGGAAAAAAAAAACCCCATATTTTTTGCACCTTTTTTTCTCTTTGTATATGACCATAATCTTCCGAAACTTTGTCTTCGCTTTTTAATGAGGAAAATAAAGAAAAAAATAACAAAAGCTCCTGAAAATATACATTACTATCGATGCTTCTAATGAGCTAGTATTTGAGCTTTCAACGCCTATGGCAGAAGTAGCTTTTCTTACTGTTTTGGGGTTTTTTTACACAGCACGTAGTTTGTGAGACAGAGGATATATATATATATATATATATATAAATACACTCTCTTTTTTTTTTTTTTCTCTTGTTCATACTTGACTCGGCAATCACAATTAATGAATGAACGTGCTTAAGAAGGTGATGCCCTGGGATTTGCCAGGGTAAGGGACAAGAGAAAAAAAAAAAGATATATAGTATGATGCAAAAGTAAGAACCTTATTTTTCCACATAGGTTTGCTTGAACTAATTTGCACTTCAATCTGCATCTTAAGGAGGTACAGAGAATTAATGTTCTTCGAGGAGACATTTGATTGAAAGTAACCTGTAATACATACTACATAGAAAAAAGTATTCTGAAGTTGTTGAGTGGAAAGAAATCTAGAGTAAGTCAGGCCAACACATCAAAGTCAACACATGATTACAAAATAATTATTTTCCACAAATTTAAGTAGCCTAATTAGTTAAAAGATTTCATCTTTAATTACAATGCATTTCATCTTTAATTTACATAAATTTAAATAAAGATTTAAACATTTAAATTAATAAAGTTGATTTTATTACTTCAGAATTACCAATATGGTCAACGATCTTATATTTTAATTTTATTAAATAGTAGTAATAACTCGATAGAAGTAATCCCTTTCAGAAAACAATGAAATTTATTTATATATAAGCAATTTTTTTTTTTTTTTTCGTCAGCAATATTCAATATGAATGAGCCAAAATTAATGATGAAACTTTACTAAATCAAATAATAGACCATCCCTAATTATTAAAATTGCAAATTAATGTAATTAAAAGGGAAACATATATATATATATATATATATATATATATAACTCATGTTTGTGAAAACTGCAACACCATGAAGGAATCGTCATAATTGAATGAAATTTAATACACAGTTGAGTGGTAGTGGTACAAATAAATGATTAAATGTTCAAAGCAAACAAACAATAACAAGAGATCGAAATCAGTATTTTGTGTAGCCACCACGCGCCGCAATAAGTGCTGCTACACGACGTGGCATGGAGTCAAACTAAATTTGAATGTCTGCCTGAGGAAGAGCATTCCATATTGTTTGTATGCGCACCCAAAGTTCGTCTGCAGAAGCAACAGGACGAGGATCATGAGCGAGACGCCGACCAACGAAATCCCACACATGTTCAATCGGCGACATATCCGGGGAATACGCAGGCCAAGGAAGAAGCTTTACCTGCCGCGTTGCAAAGAAGGATTGAACAGTCCTAGCAATATGAGGGCGGGCATTGTCCTGTTGAAATACAGCGCCTGGCAAGCTTTGAAGGACGGGAACAGCTTGGGGCTGTAGAACTTCACTGATGTACCGGTTGCTGTTCAGATTGCCCACAATTCTTAGCAATTGAGATCGTCCATGACATGCCATGGCACCTCAGACCATAAATCCGGGTGTTCGTCCACTGTGGCGTTCGATAATGCACTCCGGAAGGTGGCGTTCACCGGCATAGCGTCTGACACGAATGCGGCCATCATGGTACCACAACTTAAAGCGGGATTCGTCACGACATGCTGCCAATCAGCACGCCAGTTTCTATGCTGAGCGGCCCATTGTAGCCGCAGGCGGCGATGGTTTAGCGTGAGAGGGATCCTGTATATAGGAGTCCTTGCGCGCAGTCCACGCTGCAGCAGACGTCTACGAATTGAGGAAGCACACAATGAAACACCTGTAGCTATTGACCACTGTGCTGCCAATTGCCTACAGGAAGCTGTACGGTCCGTCAGCGCCATACGGACCAGGTGTCTATCATCGCGAGCTGACGTCCCATTTCGGGGTCCACTCCCGGATTTACGAGTTGTCCGATACTCGTCCGTCCACTGCTTCCAAAGACGCATCACTGTGCTGCTGTTACGCTGCGCACGAGCGGCTACTGCACGATAAGACAATCCAGCTTCACGAAGGCCGATGATTCTCTCCCTTTCAAACTCTGTAAGTTGTTGACTCTCTTTTTCGTCGAAGAGGCATAAGTAACGATTGATCTAACGTTTACCACTAGCAGATAACCACCGATAACCATACACGCCTTGCTACAGCCGTCTATTTATTCGGATCCCTCCGCCGTTCATAGGTCGCTGCTCAGCATACGCATGCGCTACGGATTTGAAATTCTAACCATTTGCATATCATGCGCTAATTTGCATTTCCTAAAAATTTCAGCTCACTCGCGTAAGTCCTTCATGGTGTTGCAATTTTCACAAACAGGAGTTTATATATTTAAATTATTTATTAAATTAATATATTGTGACATCAATAAACTAATTTTCAACATTGCTTTATACAGCATATCAAACTTTTGGTTTGCAAGATAAAATTTGATGATGAAAGATAAAATTTCAATCAGTCTAGACTTAGACAGATTTCTTCGCAGTTAAAATTTCACTTTATATTTATCAGTCTGATATTTACTAGATTTATTTTATATTCATTGGGTTGATTTGATTTATATTCACTTTCTTTTATATCCATTAGTATTTTATGTTGATTAATTATTAATTTATTTCTATCATGCTATTTTTAGTTGACGAAAATGAATATTAGATGGCATTGGTGATATGCAAAAAGTTTATAAATATGTAATGGCATCTAAATATGTTCTATATATAGATTTTTAAACTATTAAATTAGGTTAAATTTATCTTATTAATTATCTAAAATGATATTTTAATTATGAATAAAATTTTATTAAGTAAATTATAAAATTTAATATAATTTATGCAGTTCTTTTTGACAAGAAAAACTGAACTACGCTTCATTCTGGAAATTAGGAATTCCAAATTTTATAGTTAATGAATTTTAAGATTGATAGGATGTTAGTACTGTCCCATTATAATAAATCTTTACAAAATTTGCTGATATATTATATTTATTTCTAGGCAAAACATCAATGGACTGAAATTAAAATTGAACGACTGTGGTTACATGCACTTTTATTATGATGCAAACGGTAAGCGTTATTGAAACTAAAGCAGTAGAGATTGGACTTGCAATTGTGAAATTACTTTTCTTTACCCAGGGAGCCACTAAACCCCTTTACCTATTAACCATATCAACCAAATTAAATTGTTTAAGCCAAATTTAATAATCTCCGGAATATGACTAACTTATAGTTCATGAATCATTGCTAATTTGTGAAGTGGACATTACTTATGATATAACATCAGATTTAACTATATTCAATTATCCACATTAATATTTGAATCACAAAAAAAAAAATTAAAATATATTAACAATTTAGCTTTATTTCAACACTTATTTTATGTCAACTATGAACTTGTAACAGCAATCTGTGTTTTTCAGTCTTTGAAACATTACAAAACTACATAAATATTTTGTGAGTATTCATGAACTTATTTATGAGCACTTTATACAAATTTTTAAATAAAAATTTTAAAATATTGGTATGTCTGTGAAATTTATTCATATTCAATGCATAAGTCGATCTTTACATAAGATGCAGTCACACAATTAGAGACAAAATCTCAATCATTCTAGACTTCGAAAATTCCTTAGAAGTTAAAATTTTATTTTCTATTTAGTAGAATTTCTGTTATATCAAAGATATTTAATTGTATATAAAATAAATAAATTTAAAATAATATAGTTTTATTTTGGATTTATAACTTAATAAAAAGAATTTAGGATCTAAAATAAAAATCATCTTTAAATAAATATTATATTTTACTATTCTTTATACAACTGGTTTTTAGCAAAAAAATTCAACAATGTATCAAAGTAGAATTAGTAAATTCCAAATATCTACTCTATGCAGGGCATTAAAATATATTTTTCTTATCAAAACCCATTTCAAAATGAGTTTCCTTTGGAGTTATTAACCAGACAAAATATACTTTTATTCTTCCACGTTTGGATATAAGAAATGATAATCGGATTAACTGAATGAAAAAAATTATTTTACATTGTCGCGAAATATGTATCTTTTTTCAATGATATGATATATGACTACTGTTCTATCTCATTAAAATTTGAAAAATAAAGCTTCAGTACAGAAGGTTTAATCTTTAAACGCTCTAGATATGTACTAATTACATACCAGGTTTTTTTTTAATAAGAGTCTCGGAAAGAAATAATAAGGGCTCATTTGCCATAGACGCCTTGTTTCTGATGTGCATAGTCATCCAAATAGCTTACAACAGAAGATTGAGATGTCTGGATAAATGATAAATTATGCCTGAGGCTCGTTAGGGGTCAGGAAAGTCTTGCCTTTCCCATTACATTTGGAACTTTAATTAGTTTCAACCATATTGATTTCCTTCGCTTTCGCCTTGAAATGATTGAAATGCAAGCACAGAAAAGGTCTCGTAAAATTCTTTCGTTTTAAGAAACCACTGGGCTCTAATGAACGAGTTTCAAGAATGTAGATATATTTCGTTTCATTAGCGAAATTATTCGGTACAGTACATTTTTTTGTGAGGGAATTATCGTTTTGAATAATGATCTTCAAGATCGATGATAAGTTCTTTAAATTTGTAAGTTTAACCATCCAGATTACAAAGCGGGAAGATAGCTTGATGGAAAAGAATCTCCTAAATTAATATTTTTTTTTTAAAAATTTTTTTAATCTCAATGGAATTAGTAAAATTTTAAAAAGAAGCTTTATTCTGTTGTCTAATTTCTGAGCATAAGTTAACATCATTTTTAAAAGAATTTGATTGCAAATTTTTCAAAATTTATGAATTTGTTCAGAAATTACATTATTAAACTAGTTATAAATTAAGTAATTATCCACTTAGTTAATCTAAAAGAAGTAACATTATTTAAAATATTAATTAGAAATTTTATTTTTTTAAATAAATATTATATTTTTACTATTAGAAATAAAGTAATGCAACATAATTTAAAAAAAAGAGACATTACTAACTGAGCTCTTTATAATTTTTTATCGTAACATATTTTTGTTTTTTCTACTGTTAACATGTTTAGATAATTATTTACCTACATTTTTGAAATAGTTAAATGATATTTTATTAGAAAATGTTTCATAATTTAATTCATTATGTTAAAAATAAAATCTAAATTTAAATAAAAAAATTACATTATTAAAAAGTTATAAATGAAATCGTTATTACCGTCATAATTATCGTCATAATATAAGTTCTTTTATTTTTTAAATAATATTAGTTCCTGAAATTTTACTATAATGCAACATAATTTAAAAAAATGGAACCATTACTAAATTTATTAATAATTTATAAAATTAATATCCCAGTTTAAATAAATATCCTTTAAATTTTATGTATTCTGTATATAATATTTTAATCTATATAAAAAAAAATAATTTTTTATCTCATCATATATTACTTTTAATTTGAATTAACCATGTTAAAATAATTACTTTCTTACAAATCTTTTCAAAAAAAGAGTTTTTTGGAGTTATTAACCAAACAAAATATGCTTTTTCATTCTTCAACATTTGGATATAAGAAATGATAATCGGATTAACGGAATACAGAAAAAATGTTTTACATTATCGCAAAATTTGTATCTTTTGTCCCTAACATTAAACAGCGACATGCTATATGACTACTGTTCTATCTCATTAAAATTGAAAAGTAAAGCTTCGGTATAGAAGGACTAATCTTTAAATGTTCTAGATATGTAGTAATTACATACCAGAATTTTTTTTTTTAAATATGAATCTTGGAAAGAAATAATAAGGGCTCATTTGAAGATTCCAGGTACAAATTCCTGATTTCTGATGTGCATAGTCATCCAAACAGCTTACTGCTGAACACCAAGATGTCTGGATAAATGATAAATTATGTCTGAGGCTCGTTAGGGGTCAGAAAAGTCTTGCCTTTCCCATTACATTTGGAACTTTAATTAGTTTCAACCATATTGATTTCCTTCGCTTTCGCCTTGAAATGATTGAAATGCAAGCACAGAAAAGGTCACGTAAAATTCTTTCGTTTTAAGAAACCACTGGGCTCTAATGAACGAGTTTCAAGAATGTAGATATATTTCGTTTCATTAGCGAAATTATTCGGTGCAGTACATTTTTTGTGAGGAATTATCGTTTGAATAATGATCTTCAAGATCGATGATAAGTTCTTTAAATTAGTGAGTTTAACCATCCAGATTACAAAGCGGGAAGATAGCTTGATGGAAAAGAATCTCCTAAATTAATATTTAAAAAAAAATTTAGAGATTCTGAAAAATTTATTTTTTTTAATCTCAATGGAATTAGTAAATTTTTAAAATAAGCTTCATTCTGTTGTCTAATTTTATGAACGTAAGCATCATTTTTTAAAGAATTTGATTGCAAATTTTACAAAATTTATGAATTCGTTCAGAAATTACATTATTAAACTAGTTATAAATTAAGTAATTATCCACGTCGTTAATCTAAAAGAAGTAACATTATTTAAAATATTAATTAGAAATTTTACTTTAAATAAATATTATATTTTACTATTAAAATAAAATAATGCAACATAATTTAAATAAAAATAGACATTAATAACTGAGCTCTTTATAATTTTTATCGTAACATATTTTTGTTTTTTTCTACGTTAACATGTTTAGATAATTATTTACCTACATTTTTGAAATAGTTAAATGATATTTTATTAGAAAATGTTTCATAATTTAATTCATTATGTTAAAAATAAAATCTAAATTTACAATATAGAAATTACATTATTAAGGAAGTTATAAATGAAATCGTTATTACCGTCATAATTATCGTCATAATATAAGTTCTTTTATTTTTTAAATAATATTAGTTAGAAATTTTACTACAATGCAACATAATTTAAATAAAGGAACCATTACTAACTGGGTTATTTATTATAATTTATAATTAATATCCCAGTTAGTAATGGCTCCTTTATAATTTTTATGTATATTATAATATTATTTTATAATCTATATAAAAATTTATAATTTTTTATCGTATCATATATTACTTTTAATTCTGCGTTAACCATGTTAAAATAATTACTTTCAAACAAACTTTTCAAAAAAAGTTTTTGGAGATATTAACCAAAGAAAATATACTTTTTCATTCTTTAACATTTGGATATAAGAAATGATGATCGGATTAACGGAATACAGAAAAAATGTTTTACATTATCGCAAAATTTGTATCTTTTGTCCCTAACATTAAACAGCGACATGCTATATGACTACTGTTCTATCTCATTAAAATTGAAAAGTAAAGCTTCGGTATAGAAGGACTAATCTTTAAATGTTCTAGATACGTAGTAATTACATACCAGAATTTTTTTAAATATGAATCTTGGAAAGAAATAATAAGGGCTCATTTGAAGATTCCAGGTACAAATTCCTGATTTCTGATGTGCATAGTCATCCAAACAGCTTACTGCTGAACACCAAGATGTCTGGATAAATGATAAATTATGTCTGAGGCTCGTTAGGGGTCAGAAAAGTCTTGCCTTTCCCATTACATTTGGAACTTTAATTAGTTTCAACCATATTGATTTCCTTCGCTTTCGCCTTGAAATGATTGAAATGCAAGCACAGAAAAGGTCACGTAAAATTCTTTCGTTTTAAGAAACCACTGGGCTCTAATGAACGAGTTTCAAGAATGTAGATATATTTCGTTTCATTAGCGAAATTATTCGGTACAGTACACTTTTTTGGGAGGAATTATCTTTTGAATAATGATCTTCAAGATCGATGCTAAGTTCTTTAAATTAGTGAGTTTAACCATCCAGATTGCAAAGCGGTAATATAGTTTGGTGGAAAAGAATCTCCTAAATTAATATTTGAAAAAAAAAATCAATTTAGGAGATTCTGAAAAATTTATTCAATCTCAATGGAATAGTAAATTTTTTAAAATAAGCTTTTATTCTGTTGCCTATTTTATGAACATTTATTTTATG
>BPLR01000321.1:0-71898 GCA_021605095.1 Caerostris extrusa | reverse complement strand
ATAAGAAATAATGTTTTAATTCATTTTTTGACATTGTATATCACTATACGTCCATTATAAATATTTAAGCATTGTAACTTATCATTTTTGTTCCTATTGTCAACTATTTGAAATAAAAACATGGTTATTAACTTTCCTATAAAATTAAACACAAAAATTAGTTTTTTTTTTTCGTCAATAGTTAAAGGATGCGTAAAACACCGGAAAGAAATGCTTTGTTATTTTTGTACAATCATTTTGATCTCGGTTGAAATAATTAATGAAATATGCATTTTTTATTATATTAAAAATATTTAAAAAATTGTTTAAATAGAATTTGAAAAACTGTTTTAATGAAATGTAAATACACAAAGATTTCATAATTCAGGTAATGGTTTCGTAGACAGACTGCCAAGGTGTTTGAAATAAACTCCAGCTTGAAATTTGGGTGCAATTATAGGATCCAACTAAACATAACTAAATGTATGTTATTTACGTATAAACCGTATGCCAGTTGTTGATGGTTTTATAACAACCAAAACATGTATTAATACCAACGATTGATCGCTCATATTAACATTTTCCACCTGAATAAAATTCGCAAAGTTTGGCATTTTGAACACTTTACGCAAGGAACATTTTCTACTAGACATTTTGTCATTGTGTTCATTTTGGTCATTGCGGTTCACTAATATGTCCATTATAAATATTTAAGAAATGTAACGTGTCATTTTGTTCCTATTGGCAACTATTGCAGAAAAACATTGCTATTAGCTTCCTTGTAAAATTTCTGGTAATTTGGGATTTAAATCGAGATACTAAATATGGTTAGTTTCAGTCTAATTACATCTACCAAATATAAACTTTCAGTTAAATATGTAATGTAAATTTAACATCTTATTCTTCCTCTATTGATTCGACATCCCAAGATTGTTCAATGGCTTTCCCAGTACCTACTTCCCTTCAATCTCTACTTTGAGAAAGTTTTCAGTTAGTAACTCACAAAACTTTAAAATATGCCTTCCACACAATCAGCTCATCTCAACTTGGGCAACTCTCAACTTAACAACCCTTAGTTCTAATTTCAAAAGGTATATAATTGAATATCCTAAATGTCAAGGATGAGGGGTTCATTCGGCAGATGTGGCTATCAGACTTCACAGTCCTATCTTGATGAAATTAATGATATATGCCTCCTTAAACAACTTATATAATTCAAAATTATATCGTTGCCTCCACTATTCATTCTCATTCACAGTGCCAAACATATTTCTAAGAGCCTTTCATTCAAATGCTCTGTCGACTATGTTTAGATTTAGGCCAATGTCCAAATGTCAAATACTGATGAATTTAACTTTAACGTAATTTAATATCGCTCTATCATCTCAGTTATATTATTTGATAATTCCAGCTGTTTTATTGCAAAAACTGTTATTTTAGTTTTATATCTTTAAAAGAATCCTTTAATTAAAATTTTCATCTTCATTTTTAAATATCATTATGACTTTTATTTGATTAAATAATATATTTTTAAATATAAATATAAATATCATGTCCCATTACATTCAATAGCATTTCTGAGTAAAATTTCAACTCTTGTGTCTTCTTTAATGAACAGTTCTTCTGAACTAGATAATCAGAAAGAGCTGGGCGATGGTTAAGTAAATTGGATTACTAAAGACTCTTCTATTAAATGCTTTTGCATCATTTGTGTTAGCGCCACGCCATCGGGCATACAGAAGAGCCCAATTATTTGGAAAAGATTTGTTGGGCTTACTTCATCAAAACTAAACCATTGGTAGAATAATGTAGTCAATCTATTTACATACACGAGTGTAAATTGAAGTTGTAATAATAGTATCTTCAGCACACTGATTTGCATACCAAGTAGGGTTTATGGAAATTCAATATAAATAAACCAGTTTTACTGGTTTTCGTGTTTTAAGAACATCAGTGGTAAAGTTTGCAATTTCATATAGTTAATTGATTAGTATTGTGGTAAACAATATTTTTAATTATTGTCTAGTTGATTTGATAAAGCTGTCTTGTTTTCAATTACTTACAAATGATTTTTGTAATTAAAATAAGAAAACAAACTGAAAGTTGAAATTATTTTAAGTTATTGAAATAATAAATTATCGTTCTAATATTATGGCATTGACTTTAAAAGAATATTGTACAAAAATTAAATTTAATACCTTTTGGTATTTTACCAAATGTTATTAAAATTTGAAAATTATATTTCCTTAAAAAAATTTTATCTTTAAAAAATAATTTGAAAATTAAAATTATTAAATTAATTAAATTAAAAATACAATTAATTTTAAAAATAAAATTAAACTTTTAAAAAATTTGTCTTTTAAAAATCTAATTTTATCTTTAAAAATCTAAATTTTATCTTTAATTTTATCTTACTGTTATTAAAATGTTTTCTTTCTTAGAACTGTTCAAATAAAAGCATGACAAATAAAATCAAATTCAATTGTAATTGAATCATTTCTAGTAAAACATCGATTTGACGTTTTTAAAATTAATTTCTAGATAATCATAAATTTGATTTATTAAAATAAAAGTATGGAGTAGTTCGATTTTAGTATTTTGGGGATTATATATTTGATAATAAAATAATTTATTTTTCATTAATTAATCGTTATTATGCTGTAGTGCATGTTTTTTTCCTAACTATGTTAATAGATTTTATTTTTAGTATACAATTCAACTGAGAATATTATTTTATTCGATAAAGTAATAAATGGTAGCTAAATAATTTTTTCATTTTATTTAAAAAAATTAAATAAAGCTAAAAAAATGACAAATTTTAAATACGAGCATAATTAATGAACATAAAATATAAATTTAAAGTGATATATTATTACAAAAGTTCAAAATGGAGAATGGGGAAAGATACAGTCGCAGACCATCTATAAATTAGTGCAAAGACTAGTTGTCTTTATAATTCTATACTTCTTAATTTGAGTATTATTTATATGTATAATACTCACATAAACCATTGTAGATTCTTTTCTTCGAATTAAAAAATAAATATGCGCGTATATATTTAAAAATATATGTGAAGATCTATTTTTATGAAAGGATAATTGCCTTTAAAGGCTAATTTGCGATTGACTTTATTATTATATATTCTGAATTTAATCGATATTTAATCATTAAAGGTCCATTTAATCTATATTCTAGGTCCATTAAGAATAAAAAATAAATTTAATAAATTTCTTTGGTTCTTTTTGTTAAATGTATATTTCAATATTTATCTTTTAAGACAATCAATATTGCATAAATTTTATATAAATAAAATTTTTTTGAAAATATTGAGGCTTTTATAATATTACTAAACATTATCCCTTTAACAAGGGAAATTGGCGAATTTAAGACTCAATTCAAAGTCCTATCGTATGTCAGTTTGTGTTTTGTCACTCTACAGTCATTTTTGCAAAATAAAGTGGATTTCATACCACTAACACACATCCATGTCACCGCCAGGATTTGAGGGTTGGTACCAAAGGCCAGAGCGCCAGCCACTTTGGGCATCAGGCCGTATCATTTGTTAGAGCTTGCATATATATTTTTTTACCCGAATTTCTTCGAAATTTATTCAGTTCAGATTTCCATTATTTTTAATATTGTACATTAAAAAAAAACAGTTGCATTAATTTTCGAATGCTTATACTGAGAAACGATTCCTTGAATAAATGAAAAATATTTATTTTATTTTTTGAAAACATTTCATACGCGAGTTCTGACTTTTATGACGTTGATGCATTATTCATTTAATTTGAGTTAATATCTGTAGTATTTTAAATAGACTTAAAAATAATTTTTCATGATAAAAAGTTGAAAAGGTTTGAAAACCATATAAAGAATTCTGAATATTTAATAGATTCAATAGTTAATATATCTTATATTTCAACGAATCTTAAGCAACTTAGACATTGATAAATGAACAAGAGTTTTTGATTTATTTAGTTTTGATTAAAGAAAATCTCAATTTTTTACTGAGAAAATAAAATATTTTTTATGGATATTAAGTTTGAAATTTTCTTTAGTACGAGATTTTTTAATGAAAAAAAAATATTCACAACTTTAAAAATTAAATATTCGATACTTTTTATTATATAAAAATGGTCATATAATTTTTCTTCGATTTAAATTAAAACTTAAAAAAAAGAATAAACATACTTTAAAGAATTTTTCTGTAATTCACGCAAAAACCTTGAAATTTGATCCACAAAAGTTATGAATTCAAAATGATTTTTTTTTTTAAAGAAATATATTTTAAAATAATGAACATTATAGCATTGAAAGATAAATAAATACGTTCAATAAATGCAACAATATAGTTAAAAAGTGTAAATAAAAAAAAGTTTCAAACAGACATGAAAAAAAAAACCCTGCTAAAATTTTAATTGGAAATATATCCATAAATCTGATATACTTTTCATTTTTTAATATATTCGCAAAAAAATATTACTTTTGTAAATAAAAAAATTACTTTTGTAGTCATTCATTAATAATATTTTGCTTTTATAAAAAAAATACATAAAAATAATTTTATTTATTTAATAGAAAAAGGAAATCGCTTAATGATAAAAAAACTTTCTAAAGACGTATAGATTCAAAATCTATTCATTTTTTAACTACCAGAAACTGATAATGTGTTTAATGTAAGGAAATTATTATTCAAAAAGAAATAAAAATTAGAAATAGAGAACTAGACATTTAGCAAATATTTATACTTATTTAAATAACGTGATTAAATTTTTAATCGATTGCATTCTTATAAAATAAAAATTGGTTATTGCATATGAATAAAAAATCGCTTTATTTTATAAATAAAATGAAAAATTTAATTATTTTCTTATGAATTTATTCATTTTAATAGAATTTCCAGATATTTTTTACATCTTTGAAGCGATTAAAGAACTACAATTATGGTATTTAAAATTTTTTTCAATTAATTACTTTTACTGGTAAAGATGATATTAAAATTTTATTTTATAATTGTGAATGTATAATAATGATAACATTAAATTTAAATCATTAATTAGGAAAGTAAATGCAATAAAAGTTTAAGAATATTTAATTTCTATTATTATATATCTTTTATGAATGATTTTATTTTCTAACCTTAAAAAATGATAGTGTATGATTTTTATTGCTAAATCAATTATTTAAAAATTTTACAGATAATCCTTATTAATATTTACATAAGTTCTACTCAAATATCGGAAAGTTATTTTAATAGAAAGGAAAGTATGACTGTGTAAATGCAGTGATGCTATTTTTAATTGAGTGCTTATTAAGTAAACATTTTTATGAAATCAGATTCAATTAATTTATATATTTATGTATTATTGTTTCAATTAGTGCACCACTATAAAAAATACTAACTATAACTTTCATGAAACGCAAATTATGTATAATAAATGAGGTTTTTTTCATGCTGTTTTTAAATCTAAAATTCGTGCTCTTTTTAAAAATGCAATTTACTGGTTATATTTGAATAGGATATCATTAAAATAATTCCATTCAACGTTAAATTTTTATTTGAAAAGAAAATGCTGAAATATATGCATTTCATTAAAATTGAAATAATTCATAATTTTAACTAGCATAAATGTTAACCATACTGAAAATGAAGCCATATTTAAGTGTGCAGTAAATCATATTTATGTGTATAGTCTCAATTTATTTTGTGCTCTTTTTTAAATCTAAAATGCAATTAACTGGTAATATTTGATAGAATTTCACTAAAATAATTTAATTCACCATTAATTTTTTTATTTGAATAAAAAAGCATGAAATATATGAATTTTATTAAAATAATTTAATTCATAATTCATTTTTTATTTCAATAGAAAATAAACGTGAAATATATATTCATTACAATTATTGAAATAATTTATAATTTAATTAGAAAAAAATGTTAACCGATTGAAAGTGGTACCATATTTATGTGTATAATCTCAATTTATTTCGTGCTCATTTTTTTGATTAAATCTGAAATGCAATTGGCTGGTAATATTTAAATAGAATTTGATTAAAATAATTTCATTCGTCATTCTTTTTATTTTATTTCAATAGAAAGTGCATGAAATATAAGTATTTCATTAAAATTGAAATAATTTATAATTTTAACTAGAAAATTGTTAACTATATTGAAAATGAAACCATATTATGTGCACAGTAAATCATATTTATGTGTATAGCCTCAATTTATTTCGTGCTCTTTTTAAATCTAAAATGTAATCGGCTGGTAGTATTTGAATAGAATTTCATTAAAATAATTTCATTCGTCAATCTTTTTTCATTTTATTTCAATAGAAAATGCATAAAATATAATCTTTTCATTAAAATTGAAGTAATTTATAATTTTAACAAAAAAATTGCTAACCATATTGAGGAAAAAACTTTTTGGTGTCCACTATAGTAAATATTTTAAGTACTACAGATAATTCAACTGGCGTGCATAACTTAAGCAGCGATGTAATAAGCATGTACTTTTTAACCACATAACCATGCCAAACAAACATATCATTTTAATCAGACAACCATACCAAAAAACATGTAATTTTTAATCGGACAACCATACCAGAAAAATATGTCATTTTTAATCAGACAACCATACCAAACAAATATGTAATTTTTAATCAGACAATCCATACCAGAAAACATGTCATTTTTAACCATGCAACCATACCAAAAGAACATGTAATTTTTAATGAGACAACCATACCAAACAAATATGTCATTTTTAATTAGACAACCATAGCAGAAAAACATGTAATTTTTAATGAGACAACCATGAAATTGTAAAAAAAAGTGCTTGTTGCAATCAATGCAATGAACAACTAATTCAATCGAAAGGAGATTCGTATGCAAATATGAATAAAAACACATCACAGGTGACTTGTGAGCAAAATGAGTACACTCAGAGCACACAGTGCCAAGACTACAAGAAATATAAGGACGAAAAGCTCTATTATATATGTTCTCTGCAAGTTCAAATAAGCTCAATTTCAGTTTGACAAAAAGAAAAAAAAAAAAAAAGAAAAGCGCCTGAACGACGTTACCAAGTGGTAGAATGATTAGCACTACTGTAAAAATGTGTAGTAGTAGCTCAACAGTTTGAATCGACAAAAGGATCATTTCAAGAGCTTGGAAACTTTCCAAACTACTAATTGTAGTTAAGGTTAAACTAATTAGTTGTAGAAAAGGTTGGCAGTGGTTACCCCTCCACCCCACCCCAAAAAACACTACGTCAGTGAGGTGCATGTTCGATTGTTCCCCAGGCCAAAAAACATAGATACTAATCAACAGGAAACAATGTCCATTAGGTTCAAATGAAAAAGTGACTGCAAATGTCCTGCTTCCAGGGCCGGATTTTCCTATAGGCTAACTAGGCTTCAGTCTAGGGCCTCAAGATCAAGAGGGGCCTACATTCAAACTGTTAGCAAAATTAGAATTACACAATTCTAAAAACAGTAAAGACTAAAATACTGAATCGAAAATAAGGAGAAATTCTACACATATGACTAATAAACAAACATAAAACAGTATTGGTTAAGATAAAAGCGTTCGGTTCATTGGGTCTGTTCGTTTGTATTTACTAGATTGCACCAAAGTATACTTCATACGTTCACTGATTGCTATCGCAAATATTGATGTGCCTTGTGCTACTAAGCTCTGCAGCTAAGCTAAGTGCAGATTAGAACAGTCAAACGAACAGACCTACTGATATCCCGACGTTCGGTTATATTCGTATTACTTTGATAATATGAAATACGTGTTAATGTTATCAGAAAAGATTCTTATTTTAGGATTGCGTACACGATCATTTGATTCTGGACTTTTGAGTTCAGTTGGTTTAATACTTTAGTGAAGTGTTTATAGACTACTGAAAAAAAAAATTTTGTGACAATATTTTCATTGCTCGGAATTCTAGGTAAGTCCTTAACTTTTATTTATGCACAATAATTAGTAACTCAAATGTTTTGTTCTAGATTATAATCTAAGAATAAGTAAAGCATTTGAAAGTGGAGCTTGTAAGCGCTCCAAAAAATGGAAGATGAAAGGGCCTCATAAGTAGAATAGCCTAGGGCCTCTTTTTATCTAAATCCGGCACTGCCAGCTTCACTAGAGACAGATGCCCATATGAAGGTGGCCTGTTCTTCCACCATCTTAAGCGCTGCATTCCATTTATAGCTGATCACGGCGACACCGTTTGGACTTAGAACAGCAATTTTTAATTTCTGACAAATTATTCTCATCTTGAATGATTTTTAAAATGTTATCTTAGTTTCTAGTCTTTAATCTTCGAAAAATATCTAAAAATAATTTCTGTAATTCTTGGAGTGTGTTAGATTACCACGTTAAAACATAAATTTCAAAATTTTTAAATCCTGTTATCTTTTTATAGGATTATCAGAAAACTATATAACACTTTTTGTTAAACTTTTGTAGCATGTCAAAATTAACCCATTAATTTAACTTAAAATTAAAATTAAACTATTAACCTACATGTTGTAGGAATTTGTAATTTGTAGAATAAATTCTCATATCAATGCAAATATTTTTAATTAAATGAGTATATGTCTGTATATTGTTTAATATTATAGAATTTATTTTTCTATTGACTGCAGTTTTTTCTGCCATATAATATATACCATAGAGTTGGTCTTTTCTTTACTCTTTGTCATGGCAATGATGCGTAAAATCATCTATACAGCTGCATTTCTTTTTTATCAAAAAATGGAGATTTACAGATTATATTTTTATCTGTTTTACATGCCTGTGATTTTTAATTAAAATTTTCACCAGCTAAAATATTATTGACTTACCCGATTCAAAATGTTTGATTGTTTCCATGGTAACCGCCATTTTCCAGACAAAGTTGTTTTCGAAAAATGATTCCATTCATTATTCTCCTTTTTTATGAATCCCATGAACCAACATAAATTAAATGAGACACCCTTACACAAAAGATTGCATTTTCTATAAAAACACAACATTATTTTTTTTTCCTCGAGAAGTCAAATGATGCGTAAAAACATCTATACTGGTACATACGGAAAAAAAAAGCCTTGTTAGTTTTGCTTAATAATTTTGGACTCGGTTGAATTAATGAATGAAATATATATGTTTTATTATATTAAATAAATTTAAAATATTGATTTAAAGAAAAATTTAAATGAAAATTCTGCTTTAAGGAAATGCAAATAAACAAAAAGACTTCATAATTCAGGTAATGTTTTGTGAGAAAGCCACCATGAGTTTGAAATAAACTCCAGCACGAAATTCAGGTGAAATTATAGGATAAGATAGGTACAGTTAAGAACCAAGTACATAATTAAATATAATTTACGTTTAAATAGTTTGTCAGTTATTGATGGCTTAAAATAACCACAGCGTGCAACGATTGATAGCTCATATTAACATTTTCCACCCCAATAATATTCGAAAAGTTTTGCCTTTTGAACACTTTATGCAACGATCATTTTCTGTTAAACGTTTTCTGCTTGAAATAGAACTTGGCTGGTTTTCGCCAATGACATGCTGCAATGCTTCATTCGCTGGCATGCAGTTTATAAATAAAAATTATTAATGAAATGTATAATAGTCATCCATTGTATTCTCAAACAATTGGAAGGTGTCAGTGCAAATAAAGAGGGCACTGATGAGAAAGAAGAGCTAGAACGGGATACAGAAAACTTACTTCTTTACTTTTCTGTCATCTGAAATTTCAATTGATTGCATTTACTGTATATACAATTGTGGGTTTTCAAAATAAGTGTGTTATATGCAATAAAAAGTACCTGAAGTAGAATGGACCTAAAAAATTTATTAAAGTTCTAAGATATTTTTTTTATTCTTATAAATCGGTGGACATCAAGTTCAATGACTTTATACTGGTCGTCGCTTAACATATCAGCACTTTGAAACCTCTGTCTTAATATACCAACAATTCCAGCATTCTTCAACAGAATTCCAACAATTCTCGTTTTGCAACATGTCCAGCCACATTTCAGCCGTCCAATTGGCATCTTTATGCCTTTATTGGCGAATTACTTATGCCTCGTGAGCCACTTTCTCCACATTCCAACGTACGCAAGTGTTTTGCGCATGATGACGTCGACGGAATTAATTTGCATAAAGACAATGTTGACAATTTCAACAAATGATTACCTACAAGTAGGGATTGCAATATCGGACCAAAAGTTCAATACCGGTATTCGGTAATTTTTAGATCTTAATACCGGGATACTGGTTTTAATACCGGTAGTAGAAATTTTAGAAAAAGAAAGAAAACACAGGTGTTTTTTTTTTTTATTTGCCAGTTTTATTAGAGAATGTAAATATCACAAAAAATTTGTAATTTATAAATTATAACAGTATATAAAGATCACAAAAAATAAAGGAACATCTTATTTATTTAAATCACAAAAAGTGTAAATATCACTATTCAGTCTGTGGTACTATTACAAATTTTTGAAATGTGATCTTAAAAAAATAATGCAGCAATTGTACTTCATCCATTCACTTTATAAATCTTGAAACTTTTTTTCACATTGTGCAAACCATCTAATGCTTTTTCATTATATATCCAAATACTGAAACAAAACCGAAGTATTATCAACTGATTTTTTATGTTCTTTAAAAGTTATTCTTATTAATTATTAAATGGGGTATTATTTCCTGAGTAATTTTAATAACTCTGAGTTTATTTTTAAATGTGAAAATCATTTTTCAACTATAAAGTAGGATATGTAAACATTTTTCAATGTTAATAACAAACTCACCGAATTTAAAAAAATAAAAATATTTTGAACTCGAAATATTGCAAACTTTCTTCACCTTTTTTCACAGATAAGAATTTTTTTAGCTTTCAAATAAGAATTCACAGATAAGAATAAGAATTTCACAAATAAGAATTCTTTCACATATAAAAATTCTAAATTTATAGTAAATACCGAAAAACCGGTATTTAAACTTGTGAATACCGGTATTACAAAATTGCACAAAAAGGCCCAAAATACCGGTATTCGGTAACCCGGTATATCGGTATTGCAATCCCTACCTACAAGTGATTTCAAAGAATTTTACCAATATTTTCTCATAATTTTTTTTTTTACATTTTACGAATTAGGCTTAGCGTTTGGACACCAGGGTGTAAGAATAAGAAATAAAAAAGAAACTACTCCATAAGATTCTAACTATTTATCACATAAACATAAATTTAAATATGCTGAAATAAAATGGCGCCTTTATTTTACACTACACTATATTTTCAGAATACACATTTCAGTGTAAAGCGTTAAATATTAAAAGCTTTTTAATGCTCACTTCGTTTAAAATGTTTTTTTAAACACCTTTACGTTTACCTCTTAAGACTCACCGTAAATTTCCACAAGAGTAATTAATTAGAACTGTAATTAGGTTTATTTTCTTATCTTAGTGTATGCTGGAATTTTCGAAAGCAGCTTTCTTCCACTTTTGGTTAACTACAATCGAACATTTCTTAAGAAAAAAAGAATCACCAAGACATTAATAAAAGGAACTTGGTAGTTGGATTTTTGTATGAAACAGATCCATGCATTTTGCTTATTTATGTTAAGTTGAAGTTATAAATCTCATCCTATTGTTTCTTTTTTTTTTTATATAAATGTTATACAAAAAGGTGAAATTTTCTTCCGTGTCATGACTTTCTGGGGAAAAGTTTCTATTTCATTTAATAAAAAAAAAAAAAAAAAATGCTGAATAATTAAGAACATTTTAATACTAATTGTATGACTATTTTAGATTTCTAATTTTATTTCTAAAAAACAGAAGAAAATATAAAATAATTCTAAATTTATTATAAACTCTATTTTAATTTTCTAAATTTTTGTTATTTAATTTTATAAATTTAGTTTTTAAGTTCTAAATCTATTTCTGAATATTTCATTCTAAGTATTTCAATTCTAAATTGATTCTAAATTTTACAAAATATATTCTAAATTTCGATTCTAAATTTTCTAAATTTTAAAAATATATTCTAAACTTCAATTCTAAATTCATTCTAAATTTTTTAAAAGTGAAGTCGTATTTAGAGTTTTTCTTACTAAAAATTTTACATTTCAAGTATTTTCAACTACTGCCAAAATGTTTCCTTAATTTTTTTAAATTTTATTCTTGTTTTTTTTTTTTAATTTCCAAAAACGAAACATGAATTCTCCGATTTTTAATATTCTTCTATGAGTAAATGGTGATTAGCTATGCAACTAATTCAGTTCGATCAATTTCTTAAAAACTCTTGCAAAAATTTTCAAAAGTCTAGATCTTTTAAAATAATATTAGAACTATTTCAGAGTCAGAGTTTTATTCATAGTTCTTTATAACTTCAAAAAAAAATGAATCCAAATTAATAAAAATTAATCTATTTAACTCTTAAAGCTCGAAAAGAAGTTAAAGTGAACCTATTTCTATAATTAGCTGAGGAATATTGACAGCTTAAAAACTATTTTCAAATGAGAGTAGAAAAGTTTTCTCTTTAAATAGTAGATTGATTCAATTAAATAATGAATATTTTTTATCTCTCAAGGGATATACTATACTTTAAAGGATTTGGTCGATTTTGAAATCATTTTTAAACTGTAAGTGCCTAAGATATTAAAAATTTGGTTTGCTAAATATATTTTTGGGGAAAAATAGTTAAATAATTTTTTGATATGAAGTCAATGACAATTCTAAACTTATAATTTTATTTCTAAAAAAAAGAAGAAAACTTGCTTTACTTGTGAATAAATTAATTTTTTTATGCATAATAATTTAAATTGACACGTTGATTTGATCAACGAATTTTACGTATTTGAAATACAATTACATTTTTTAATAGCTTGTCATAAAAAACCATTAATAAAATTTTATCTTCATAGTTAAAAAAATAAGCAAAAGCAGCTTACATTCGCATTTCATATTTAACTAAAGTAAGAGTGCTGCTGTTACTTTATAAGAAATTTTATAGATATACATACACCACAACGTCGTCATAACAATTGGTAGTGCCATAAAAAGTGTCCTTTTTTATACAAAAATAATAAGGTATCTTTTTTAACAAATCTTCAGAAATGTAAAAGAGATCTTTTAGGACGCTGCGCATGTAAATATCACATACGCGCACATACAATATATGTATATACTAGCAGACACGGCCACGCGTTGCAGTGGCTTTCTTGTATTTCGTTCAATTATTAGATACTATAATTGGTATTGTTAAGGAAGTGATTGGTAAAAGATTGATGAAAAGTTCAAATTAAGCTTCAACGAATAGAAAATGTTTAATTTTTGTTAATTTAATGAATGAGGTAGTTAATGTTGATTTTTAACACTGTTTTATAATTATTTTACCTAATTTAATTTTTAATAATCATTACTTTCATTTAACTAAGAACTAAGCGATGAACTTGTTAATCTGTCTTTCGTCAAAATAAATAAATTCGATGGTTTTCCAACACGTGAGCATGCAACACACATCTACCCATGGGAGAAACTCGAATTTTCAAGTTCAAGCCACAAATAGTCGTTGTCTGCCCTTGCGACTTATTTATTGTCATCGCAAAAGCCAAACGTATCGGAAATTGTAGCCTTTTGAAAGGTATTGTAGATTCTGATGGTATCATAGGTATTCGAGGTAGTAGGACGGCTTTCGCCTTTAAACTTTCCAGTCAATATCGTTGCTTCAAGTTCTTTCTGGTATCGTGCACCGTTGCATGATTTTGGTGGATTTAAGTTACGCAATAGAATGACCATACCTTTTATAGATAAGATAAAATGTACTTCACACAATACGTTGTGGTACTCGAATTGGTTCGCGATCTTGCTGCACTGCTCGAAATATGAAAATCGTCGATTTTGCTTTTAGATAGAAAAAAATCTGAATAAAAATTATTCTATCTCTCAAGTTGGAACAAAACACACATTTAAGAAAAAAAAAAAGTTAAAATCGGATTGTTAGTTTCAGAGTTCATCCCGAATAAACATCGTGACACGGGAATTATATATAATAGATACGTATCAGTGCAAATGACTAATATATATATATATATATATATATATACTGAAGGGACAAAAGTCATGGGATAGCAATATGCAAATTTTCCGATGGCAGTAGCATCGCGTAGAACAGGTATAAATGCGCAGTGCTTTCGCAGAGCTTTCATTTCTGTTCATGTTATTCAAAGAGGTTTTGACGTGATGATGACAGCACGGCGGGAATTAACAGACCTTGAAAGCGGAATGTTATTCTCGCATGGGTCATGCCATTTCGGAAATCGTTAAATTCAACATTCCCAGATCCACTGTGTCAAGAACCGAGTATGAAATTTCAGGCATAACATCCCACCATGGACAGCGCAGTGGTCGACCGCCTGCACTTAACGACCGAGACCGGCGACGTCTGCAAAGAGTCGAAATTTAACAGATAAACACTGGTCAAATAACCGCAGAAATCAATGTGGGACGTACAAGGGACTTGTCTGTTAGAACTGTGCGAAGAAATTTGGCTTTCTTGGGCTATTCCAGCAGAAGACCGACTCGAGTGCCTTTTTGAACGACGTCGCTTGCAGCGACTCTCGTGGGCACCAGCATATCGGTTGGTCCCTGATGAATGGAAAACCGTGGCCTGGTCCGATGAGTCACGATTTCAGTTGGTAAGAGCTGATGGTAGGGTTCGAGTGTGGCGCAGACCCCCGAAGCCATGGACCCAAACGGTCAGCAAGGCACTGTTCGAGCTGGTGGTGGCTCCGTAATGGTGTGGGTTGTTTTTTTTCATGGCATGGACTTGGTCCTCTGGTGCGACTGGACCGAACATTGACTGGAAATGCTTATGTTCAGCTACTTGGAGATCACTTGCAGCCATTCATGGACTTCAAGTACCCAAACAACGATGGGATTTTTATGGATGACAATGCGCCATGTCACCGGGCCACAACTGTCGCGATTGAAGAACATTCTGGACAATTCCAACGAATGATCTGGCCACCTAGATCGCCCGACATGAATCCCATCGAGCATTTATGGGACATCATCGAGAGGTCTGTTCGTGCCCAAAATCCTGCACCATCAACGCTTTCACAATTATGGACGTCTATCGAGACAGCATGGCTCAATATTCCTGCAGAAGACTTGCAACGACTTGATGAGTCCATGCCACGTCGAGTTGCTGCACTTCGCCAGGCGAAAGGAGGCCCGACACGATATTAAGAGGTATCCCATGACTTTTGTCACTTCAGTGTATATATATATATATATATATATATACTAGCAGAACCCGGCATACGTTGTTCTGAAAAAAAGGCATTGTAGAAAATTAAATATCGCGAATATATTCTCCATGTTCCAATATGCGCATGCTAATTTTCATGGATATCGTTAGAACGGTATATCAGATGAAATACTGCAGCAACATCTGGTGGCAAGTAACAATAAAGTGGATAGCGCGAACTTATTTTCTATACTTGAATGCATATTAATACCAATTTTGATAACGATTGGTTGAACGGTATAAGAGGAAGTTGATACACTGCAGCACCATTTGGTGGCGACAACAAAAGGGATGACAAGAAACATTCTCCATGCTTTGTCAAGAACACACAAAAAAATCTCATGAAAATCAGTCCAGCCATTTAGAGGAAGTCAGTGACAAACACAGGTACGTGATAATTATATCGATTGCAACGTCACCTACCGGATCCAATTGTGAATCAAAAATCATCCAGGGATCCACTCAAACACAAGTACAGAAGATATATATATATATATATCTTTTGTACTAACCTTCTTCTGTACTTCTTGTACTATATCTTCTGTTCTTCAAGATATATATATATATATATACATACATTATATATACATTATATATATTATATATATATATATATATATAAAGTCGTTCGTAGTTATACGTACACCATTCTTATTTTCTGGGAAGATGATGATATATTAACCAATCTGTCCTACATGCATTGAGTAAATTATTTTCTATATATTATACAGCTGGGAACAATTAGTTCCACTAATGGCACCAATCAAACTGTCAGATTGCTATGTCTAACTCTCTGAGAATTTGGCCTTAGGGAAATATCAAAACTGATTGTAGACATTATTCATAGTGAGTATGTTAATATACATCTTTCAAGTTTAATTCAATAGAAATCGGTATTATAAAGTGCTTCTCATATAAATATATGTCAAACACCTAATATTATGATTAAAATTCTTGAATCTTACTTGATATTACAAGAAATTAGTATCATTAATTATAAATTAGAAAATTAAGTAGATTTATCATATATGATTTATTTTGCTCTTACCCTTCTAATATACTCGTCTTATTTTGAGCTATTTTATAAAGAATGATATATTCTTTTAATTAGGTTTGTTATTAAAAATTCATCTTTTAGACGAAGAGTCGTCTTTTAGACAAATATCTCAAGAACTACTGGAAACATTGTAAAGAAATTAGGCACGTTCGTATATTAATCTAATACTAAATATAGTGGACACGTATAATCATAGATTATACTGGACTATACTTTTATTAGCCTAGAAGGTATAAGTCAGACTTTAAAATATTGGGCAAAGAAACTGGTTAATATGAGTAACATAAGTCCCTTGTAACATATACAGTTTTCGAGACAAAAATCTATACTGGAAATTAAGCAATTTTTAAGTCATAAAAATCTTTTATATTATCTCAAGAATTACTGGAAAATTCTAAAAGAAATTAGGCAATATTATTATGTGTTAATTTAATACGAAAATATCCGCGTAATAATTTTATTCGGATTATGGATCTTCAGTGCTAGAAGATAAAAATTAGACTTTTTAAAATATTGGACAAAAAGTTGGTTAATATGTGTACAGGTAAATAGAACTGAGTGAATTTGTTGGCATAAACGGGCTGTTCTGAGTTAAGGAGTGAGTGGAATGTAAATAACAAGTTATCTAGAAAAGAGATCTTGCTCATGTCATCTTATGGAAACAGTAATGATTGAAATTTTATACCTATGACCACATAAAGATGACGAGATGGTGCTGTACTCCTGTTAGCTTAGTTGCAAACAATACCGATCTTCATTGGTTGCTGTAGTTCTTGGTATATACATTGACCAAGTTTTCTAAGAAAGGATTCTAACAATCTGGGCTTGGCGATGCCCCACTTGCCATTTCATTTCATCATGCAAACGACAATGGTTACTCATTTTAACTGTTATTTCAGCGAATGTTGCCAAAACAGCAACTTCTAAATTCAACAAGGTGTATCTGGAATTGGAGACAGTGTTTATTTCTATACTGTTTTCAGAAATAGTGAATTAAGGAAACTTCGTAAAAAGAAGTAATCGTATTTTAGATTAATGTGTTGTTGCATCTAAATAGAGTAGAGTGGGAAGTCTGCTAAAACATTTTTGACTCCTGACATCTATATGTAAATATACGTATGCACATATTTACTAGAGAATAATTTATGAAACCAGTTTAATGACTTTTATTGAAGACATCGATAAAAACATAATTTTCATAACAAAAGTTTTGTTAAACTTTAACGAGAAAATCTTTGCCCTAATTTAAAATAAACCACTTTATCCTTAAAAATTCATATATAATATAAAAATAATCGAACCCAATTAACAAGTTACAAAGTCTATAGAGTAGTTTATTATAAGTAAAAGAAAATTGTTCATTTAAAACTCAATGATATTATATTTGTAATGCATTAAATCTTATTTTCCCCCATAAATAGAAAAGTTTCTATAAGATCTTTTTCCATTGTTGATCCAAGATTCCCTCAAAATACTCGATTCCCTACTCCGACTCTGTACCTCAGTAGGGACCACATTTCGTATTTTGAATAACTACTACATACCATGGTGAATATTAGAAGATCCAGAGTAGAAGATATAATAGAAAGATGGTATTTTTAGAGTATAGCTTTCGATGGTTTTCTACGGAATTTTGATGGGTTTTTTTTTTCAAAGACTGTATTTTTAAGATAGAGTTTTCCAGAAGTCTAGACCATTTTCAGTCTTCAATTCCACCTCAATATCACAAGATGTAATCAGTAACATTTATCAAAACAGAATTTGATTTTTAACTCCACATTAGAATATATTGTACCGCTTGAATCAATTTATCTTATATTGTCAAATAAAATCATTTATTGAAATTTGTTACTACAAATATTTAACTATTTAACCTATTTAATTGTGCGCGAAACTTCATATAGGATTGCTTTCTATTTTTTAAAGTGTGCAAAAAGTTTATGCCTTCTCAAAAGTAGAATCCTTTTGAGGTTACAGGCTTCTATCTGATTGTCAATGTTTCTTTTTAAAAATTTCTTTTGGTCCCGAAGACGTTTTTTGCATGCAATCAAATGAAGTGAAGTGGTAAAAGGAATTATAACATAGTACTATTATGATGCTTATCTTAGTATTATGTCGCTATATATTATGACGGTTTCTTTTCAAGTATTATGTCAGGATAAGGGACATAATAATAGATAAAGTCATAATATAAACAACTTAATACTATAATAATATAATAATACTTAATATATCTTAATATTTAATATATCGTAATCTTATAAGCGACATAATATTGGGATAACATAACGATGCTATTCTAATATTATGTCACTTATATATGACGTTATTTTACTATTATGTTGTTTATATTGTGATGTTATGTTAGTATTATGACGCTTAAATTATAATTATGAAGTTATTAAATACATTAAATGCGATAAAAGCAATGCGTCTTGAAAATTTCTTTACTTTTCAATGAAGAGAAACTGATTATGGAAACGTTTGCTCTATAAACATTGATGTCTTTTGTTTGATGACTTTTTTACATTCAAGACAGAAAAAATAATGTTTGCTAATTATTTATTTAAAGTGTTTTGTAGATTTTTTTATTTATTTCATGATTAAATCTTTGTAAATTTATGTATTATTTTTATTACAAAATACACAAATTATAAAAGATTATTAATTAATTATCTTTGTAAATGGTGTAAAAGTATCTACAATTATTATATACAAATTAGCATGTAAAATCAGATGATATACAATAAGGAGTTATGCTTTAGAAGTATAAATGATTTTTAAATACATACTTATTGTAATAAGAAATGAAATCACTGTTTTTCTTATTTTTTTTATTAAAGCACTTAAATATTTAAATGTATTTAATAAATTCTTTGAAAACAAAAATACTATGATCTTCTTTTAAAAAAAAAATAATTTTCTTTTAAAAAATTAATGTTTCAGATTTTCATCAATTACCTACTTGTAATTTACTATCTATAAAATAATTAATGACTGAGAAAATCATTATAGAAATAGCTCTAATATATTAAACGGCATAAAAATTCTAGCCTCAATATTTCTGTTCGAAATAAAAATTGTATTAAAATATCTGAGGGTTAAATTATTTCAAAGAGATAAATGTCTCTCACGTTTTTATGTATGGAACATTAACATTAAATGTATTGTGTCGAAAATGTTACGAGAAAAATCTCCTTTTAATGGATTTTAAATTACTTTTTATTATCATTTTACTATTTATTTAACTTCAGACAGTCAATTTGTGATGCAAAGAAAATGTAATCTAGGTTTATTGTACGGGAAAAAAGATTCCTAAATGATGTCACGCATTTCATCCAAGTTTAGATGGAAATTCGTCCACCACCATAAACAATCTGCTGAATTTTCCTTCGAAATTTTTATGAATTGCAAATGTTCAATTGTAGATAACAGATTAATGTTATTAAGCTAAAAAATTCTAAGAAAAAGATAATCGTATTTTAAAATTTTAATTATATTTGTGTACAATGAATGATATAGATATTGTTGAAAACTGTGCAAATTCGGCAATAGTTCGATATAATAATGAGGTTTACAATTGATGCTAAATTAATGAGGCATACAATTGATGTTAAATTAATTAGGCTTACAATTGATGCTAAACTGATGAGGTTTATAATTAAAAGTCTTATTCTATACATTAAAAATATTCAGTTTTATTTCACCATTAAAAATTTTCTTAATAAGTTTTTTCAGCATATGTGACAAAGTTTCTTCATTTGTTACAAATAGAATAAAATCACGAGAAATGTAAAACAAATGTCATGAATTTGGATTACAATTTTTATGAAAACCATGTATCTTCAAGTTAAACTTCTATAATAATTGTATACATCACAAATTTATGCTTAAACGTAGTGAAAAAATAATTTTTTTACACTTAAAACTAAAAATTTATAAATGAAGAGATTTCTAAGAAAATATTTCCATATATATTTGACTGAATGGTTGTGAATCATATGTTTTATCGATGAAATTGCAATGAAAATAAATAAATAAATAAATTTTATTAATATGAAGCACTTAAAAATTATATTAAAATTAATTTTGTCATTAAGGATTTTATTACCAAAAAATAAGTCTTTTAAAATTAATTCTTCTAAAATTAAATTTAAATTTCTTAATAAAAATTAACATTGCTATAACATAAAATGTTATAAATCACAACATGGTTCTTAAACATAAGAAATTTAAATATGGGAATAAATACTGTTAAAATATTTTTTCTTACCTAGAAGAATCTTTCTAAACTACAATTATGGAATAAAATACATTCAAAAAAAAAAAAAGATTCCCTTAGAAGTTAAATAGCTAATTTTTGTAAATATTAATTTTATGATTGATTTTAGTGATTTTATTAAATGTTATTATTTTTTATTTCAAAGAGTGAACTCAATTAGCTGAATCAATTAGCTTTTTTAGTAGGCAAAAAATTATTTTAATAAATTTTCTAATCTATATATGGTATCAAGTTGATACATAAATAACCATTTCTTTATAGTATAAATACAGTATCTTATAATAAAATCTTTATAGTATCTATATAGTATAAATACAGAAATAACCATTTCTTAAAAGTATTCTTTTAAATATCACTCTGTTTTGAAATAGGTGTTTTCATCATCTTTTAAAACTCTTTCAGTATCATCAACTTTTGGTATATTATTTTGAATTGCAATTCCAAAATATTATTTATTTTCGTGCAATTTTAAAAGTAAAGTTAACATTTAAAATTATAAGCATATTTTCATAAATTTATCTTTCTTTATAAATATTACATATTTATAATTTTAATAATGTAAGTAATCAATGAAAAATTATTTTTATTAGATGATGGCATTTTTATTGAATAGCAATTTTAATTGGTAAATTATAAACGATTATAGTTGTAACCTGAAAAGTACAAATTAGAAAATGCACAGTATGAAAAAAAAATGCATTTATCATAGCCATTGTAAATTGTATTAAAGTAAATGATAAATCAAAATAAAATTAATTAATTATTAATATAGATAATAATTATTTAACATATTTAATGTGGTGGCATAATTCAAAACAATAAGTTTCCGTTTTTCTTCTTATTATGTATTGTTACATAACACTTCCTTTTTTGGTTACTGTCAGAATTATAGTTTTAACCTGATATTAGAAGGAGATTGTTTACTATAACGTCAGTTATGTGAAATTTTAAAATATCCTTAAATTTTAACTACTGAGTATTTTATAAATTTAAATTAATCTGGTCCAAATTTTCTTTTATACCTGTACAATGTGAATTATATAAATTAATCTCTATAACGTGAACATAAATCAAATTCAATCTGCATTTTTTTTTTTCCGAAAGCTATGGAAACAGTTTAATACGATACGATTCAACTAGCAAATGACAAATATTAGAATACTTCTATACATTTAAAATAGATTTAAATTTAATAAAAAAAAAACAGCAATGCTGCCAGTTATTTAAGTATATAAATTTACTTTCTACAACTTTTATACCAAATCATGCTTTAAGGAACGTGTCTTGTTATAAAAGAACTACAATTGTTGGAGATTGATGATGATTACCTGGCCTTCTGAAAGAAGAAAACCATATTTATACAAAACTTCCTTAAACTTATTCTTTTTGCATCGGTTGTCGCGAGTAATTAACATTTGATGGGAAATAAATGGTACGAACTCATCACCCCAACACAATCTTTGTTGAACTTGTTTGACTTTCTTAATGAGTTACGCAGAAACCAATATTTCAAATTCCCACTTGCTTGATAAGAACTATTTGAAATAGTGTGGGAAAAGAAATAAATAGATGATGATCTGTATGAAATATTGAAAAATGAAATAAACTTGTGGCAACTTTAAGATTATGAAAAAACTGGAGACTCTTTGAAAAGTATAACAAAAAATAACTTGGGGTCCGAAACATTTATGTTTGTGTATAATACATAATTTATCTTAGTTTCATAAATCTTTGAAAATTTTTCTAGATTATTTCAGAAAAGGTTGAATTTTCTGAATAAAAATAAAAAATTGATATTAATCAGAAAATAAATTAATAAATCTTGATTTTTTTTTATTTAAATTTCCGAAATGGAAAATTTCTTCAATTACAAAAATTCTTTTCTGATAACCAGTATTGCTCTTTGAAAATCTAGTTTAAAAAATTAAATCCCAACCTGTTATGAGAATTTCACAGGAAAGAGCTTTAGTTCAAATTTGTTTCAATTAAAAATGATATTTCCGACTCTTAGCTTCAGTGGTAACGTACGCCGCTTGTAAGTATTAAAGCGGAGATTCAATCCACTGGTGACATTGTTGTAGACACTAATTCAAAAAACGAAGAGACTCGATGGAATTTGGGGTATTCAGCACCCTGCTTCGTTAGTCGGATTACCTGGTGGGAGATTTCCTGATTTTCTCCAATGCAGTACAAAAAGGATAATAGTTAGGATAGTCAGTCTTCTTCTTACGGGTGCTCCATCACAACAGAAGCTGTCCTTCCTTTTCCTCCTGCCATGAAACCACACGGGTTCTTGGAAATGGTCTTAATTTTGCTGTCTACCAGGTGGAATAAGAAAAAAAAATATATATTTCTTAAAAATAACGTTTTTATTTTCTATATCTCATATCAGGCTTGTTAATAATCCTAAAAAATATATTTGGAAAAGCAGTCTTAGAATTTATTATATATATTAATACCACTTTCCACTAAATATGTATACAAATTGTTTATTGTTTATTGTTATTTAATTAATAGTTATTAAAACTGTGTTTTTAAAATTCTTTTAATTTATCTGTTTTATTTCGGTAAATGTTTTTATTATATTTAAATGAGCCATTTGCAATACAAAATTATGCCAAGTTGGCGAACTTGGCAAGATTTGGCATTGATGATTCGTAAATTTTTCTTTAAATTCCTCGAAATGCTTAAAGATTAGAGGATAGCTAATATTTTAGCATGTGATTAACAGCAATAACTTTATGAAAACACAATACAGAATAAAACTATTTCAACAAGTAGAGAATTAGCTGAGTTTTCAAACCTCTCCTAAGATTCCACCCATGGGGAGTTTCACCTCCAAAATGTGATAGTAAATTATGTATTGTTGTAATATCTCTGGAATAACTCTGACTGTCCAGCCCCAAATGTTAACGAGTCCTACAGCACTTCTGCCATATACACTCAAGAGCCAAAACATTATGAGCACCCCTCCAGTTTGCAATGAACTGCCTGATAACGAGCACGTGATCAGGTGGAAGTGGTATTTAACTGGTATTAAGTGGTGGTATTAATCCATGCCAAGGCGGGTTGAAGCTGTGTTGCGCGCCAAAGGTGGACCAACTCGTTATTGACAGGTGGTCATAATGTTTTGGCTCTTGAGTGTATATATTTACTTTGAGGTTTGATTGTTTTTTTCTACCAATTAAAAGCATTGAATTTAAACTTCTTTTAAGAGAATTGGCGCTGTAAGTTCGGTAATTTTTCTGTTGCGGGAGTGGTGGATTTATTATGCTTATTTTATGCTCAGTTATGTACTCTCATCGTCACTTCCTGTTTACATTGATAGAGAGAGAATCGGTCAGTTTCATCAGAAATAGTGATCTCTTCAACACGCTGTAGAGGTCGATTGTTTATGCTACTTTAATTTACTTCATAATGAATTTAATACAAGTAAACGGTTCTATTCAAATTTGAATTTGTTTATAGCAAAAATCTAGAATCAAATATGCTTGTGCCAAATAAACAAACAAAATAGCCGACGCTATTATTAACAAAGAATAAAAAGATATTACTTATGTTTTATTGAACTGTATCCTCAGTTTTCTTACATAATTGACAGTTAATAAAAAGTAATAATTTATGAATAATGATAAAATACTCAATTATTTATATCTCTTTGATAAGACTTGATGAAGAATACCTGATGTTTTCCTTTTAAACCACATACATGCAACAAAAAAAATTTTACTTCTATAGGTCGTAGTTTTTAAAACCCCACTTTTTTTATATAAATTAGAAAATTTACTATCCATGACTGCTAAATTAATCCCAATAGACTTGGAATACAAAAACACCCTTTAATTATTTTCTCTTAACATAGCAAATGGCTATTCATTGTCAAAACCCATTATCCAAACGACTGTTAGATCCCATAGTTATTTTATTTACTTTACTGGGTTCTATCAGACTTCCAGTTGTTAGTTCTTCTAGCTTAAGTTCTTTCGTGAAGAAAATGAGTTTTCTTTACCTAATGAAATTTACCATTCATTAGTAGAATGGTGAAAATTTTCACGAATTCTATTGTAAGAATTATTGTATTTGACAATTGTATTGTCAGGATTATATTATTCCCTTTTGATCTAGATTAAAAAATACGAATTAAATTAGTTTGAAAAAAGAACAAAATTTCTAGAATGGATAACCTTGTTTAGAATCCAAAACAAATGGTTTAATGCAAGGTTATTTTTATTACCAACATTTCTCAAACTCGATTAGATTTCAAATGAAATTTAAAAGGAGTATTTCAAACAAGTTGAAGTTAGTTATCTAGTTATTTATCTTTTATTAGTTTAGTTAATCAAGTTATTTATCACAATAAATCATTTTATATCCAAATATTTAGAAGACTAGACTTGATGGTAAGGGCTATATGTAACTTGGTAATACTTTACATAGCCCCTCTGAATACTATTGAATCTGTTACAGATTGTGTGAAATATCACAAGGTTAGCAGAACCTTTACGTAGACTTAAGAATATTTTCGAATCTGATACAGATTTGCTGTATCAGAGCTGTATCAAGTATAGCTTAGAAAACTCTATTGCTAATTCTATATATTGCTAATTCTATTGCTGAATACTATTGAATTTCTTACATATCTATTGTATAAGTATCAAGTATAGCTTAGCAAATTCTTTACATGTCCGTCTCAATACTATTAAATCTGCTACAAATTTCTAAAAATATGTGGTATAGATTAAAAAATTCTTTACATTGCCCTCTCAATTTTACTGAATTTGTTACAGATTTCTCCTATACATGTAAGGTATAGCTTAGCAAAATTCTTTATATAGCCCTCTGAATACTATTGAATTTGTTACATATTTCTATAGATATTTGATATAACTTAGAAGTTTTTTTATACTGCTATCTGTGCTGAATTTGCTACAGATTTATCCTATACATGTAAGGTATAGCTTAGCAAATTCTTTACATAGTCCTCTGAATGCTATTGAATCTCTTACATATATATATATATATATATATATATATATATATATATATATATATATATATATATATATATATATCTTGTATAATTATCTAGCAAAGGTTAGTAGAATCGTTAAGTAGATTTCTGAATACTGTCGAATCTGATACGGATTCTCTGTATAAATATCATGTGTCCGATAACTATTGAATTTGTTTCAGATCTATTCTAGAAATGGCAGGTTATAGCTTAGTAAATTCTTTACATAGTCCTCTCAATACTGTTGAATTTGCTACAGATCTGTCCAATAAATATCAGGTATATATCAAAGTCTTATACATAGCACTCTGAATACTGTTGAATCTGCTTTGGATCTTCCGTATCAAGATAGCATATTATTTACGTAGTCTTCTGAATATTGTTTAATCTATAACAAATTTGAAGTATTAATATCAGGGTGTAGGTTAGTCCCCGAATTCTGGTGACGCTTCTAGAGATCTACCATATCATTATCTAATGTTCTCAGATCAAGTGCCTGGATTTTAAAAATACTAATTGGGTATTCATATTTGTGCACAATTAACATAATAACAACTGAAAATTTAATAAAACTGATGAGTATACTTTTATTAAATTATTAAAAAAATGTATCGCACCGTATTTTTAAAATTATTTTTGATATCCTTTATATGAGCTTCTTAAATTTTTGTCCCAATATATAATTCAAAATTCGTAATACAAATAATAAAAATGAATTTTTAATTTTAAGAATTGCAGTTCAACTTACTATAGTGGCGTATAACTGCTTCAAATAAATAGTACGATTAAAATCATCTTTTACAATTTTTTTCTTTTTCAAAAAGGTTTTGAAGACTTTATCTTTTAATAGTGGAACAAATGTAATTTTTTACCCAAACGTGATTTTTCCTTAACTGAACAATAGACATTTTATGTTTTATGATAGCCTATACCAAACTCCCAATTTAGGTTCAAATACGATAAAAAGACATTTGAAGAAATGGATTTCTTTCATTTAGTCCTTAAGTAATATGTGGTTGAAATGAATCATTCTTTGATGACTCTAATAAGAATTATTGTCTGACATTTAAAGACAAAAGAACGTTTTTCTAAGACTTAAATCTATTAGATAATGTACATGATGTCAAATAACAATTTTATCCAATTGCTTTCATGAAATTTTTGTTGTAAGAAAAGTACAGTTAAGAACTAGGATTACGGAACATACTAACATTATTTTGCTTTTTTACTGAAATAAAAATCAATTTATTTGTTAATACTTATATAAAAACTGTGCATAGTTACATTTATTATAACTAGAATTATAATTCCTATTCAATTCTAAATTATTTGCAACTTTATGTCAAACGTAACTGAATTAGACGAAGAAAATCTTTTATAAATTTAATAAAAATTGCAGTTTTGTAACAAAATTTGAACGAAATTGAACTATTAAAAGATTTGTTATTTAAATTTTTTATAAAAGATTAAGTATCCTAGTAGAAAAAAACAATACCTACAATTAAAATTTTTAAAAATATATATAATTTAATAAATTATATGTAAAAAAATATTAATTTTTATCTAACAAAGAAACTTTTTATTTTGAATTTAATGCAAATTTAATTTGTTATCTAGTCAAAACAGATTTAAATATATCAATATTAGACGTATGCAGAACAAAGTGATGTATACATGTTAAACTTAGATATATACGAAACAAATATATGTACATGGTAAACATAGGTTTATACAAATAAAATAGATATATACATTTCACACTTAAATGTCTTAAAAAAATCGATGTATTCATGTCATACATTTCTACATTCGAAAACAAAATTAAAAACTAATTAGATGTACAATAAATGTAGAAAAAATCATATCAAATGTACTTTTCAAGCTTTTATATATACAAAACAAATGAATGTGCAAATTAAATTTTGCTTTAACATATAAAATAGATGTAAACGTTTCAAACTTAGATGTATAAAAATCTATGTTTTCCTGCCATGTATTTCTGCCATTCAAAAACAGAATTAAAAATGAATTAAATGTACAATAAATGCAGAAATAAATCATGCCAAATATACATGTCAAACATGGAAATATATTAAAAAAAAAACAACAAATGTATATATTTCAAAATCAGATGTATAAAAAAATCGATGCATTCCTGCTATATATTTCTGCCATTCAAATACGAAATTAAAAACTAATTAGATGTACAATAAATGTAGAAAAAGATCACGCCTATACATGTCAAACTTAGATATATACAAAACAAATAGCTATGCATGTCAAATTTAGAGAATATACAAATTATACAAATCAAATAGATGCATACATTTCAAACTTAGATGTATAAAAAATCGATGTATTCAGGTCATATAATTTTGCCATTCAAAAACATTAAAAAACTAATTAGTTAATACAATAAAAGTAGAAAAAAAAAAAAATTCCTAGTATATAAATAATTAAATGATTTTATCTAATAAACAATTCAATTAGAAAATAAATAACTTACTACAAAACAATATTGTCTATTTAATATGTCTAGTGAACATAATACCCTTTTGTGTTTACGGAAATTTCTACAAGTTGCTTACGCTTGCTATTGTACTGTGCTTTTCTCTGTCTTTTTAATCCTTTAGAAAAGGAAATTCCGGCTCTTTCACTTTTTTTGGCCTCGTATTTTATTTTTTTTGGCTATTCATTCATCAAGTTCTTTCTTTTGCAATCGAATTCGCTATTATCTTCTATTTTTTTAACTCTGCAAGTCGAGCCTCTTTTTTGCAAACAACCGTCAAAGATAAACGGAAACTTTTTGTTCTAGCTCTTTTCGAAAGTGAATAGGTGAAAATTGCAACTTAAGTCAATGATGGGACCGTGATAAACTGTGCTTCTGATAAAGGCTAATAAATATTCATTTTGTGGGATATAAAAGATTCATTTCAATCAATTGAAATATTTAGATTTTCAAAATTTTTTCAGTTGTAATTATGTATAAAAATAATTTACTGTTATAATAATTAGAAGTATTAAGAATTTTTTTACAATAAATAACAATTTGTTACTTATTTATTATTTCAAACTTAGATGTATAAAAAATCGATGCACTCATGTCATGTATTGCAGCCATCAAAAACAAAAAAATTAAAAACTAATTAGATGTACAACAAATGTAAAAAAATCCCGTGAAATATATATGTCAAACTTATATATATTCAAAACAAACAGATGTGAGCGTTAAACTTGTGTTTATACAAATAAAATAGATGTATGCATTTCAAACTTAGATGTATAAAAAAAAAAATTGTTGTATTCATGCCATCTATTCTTGCAGTTCAAAAACAAAATTAAAAACGATTTGAATGTACAATAAATGTAGAAAAATCATGTGAATTATACATGTCAAACATGGAAATATATACAAAACAAACAGATGTATCTATTTCAAAATTAGATGCATAAAAAAAATCGATGTATTCTTGTCATGTATTTCTGCCATTCAAATATGAAATTAAAAACTAATTAGATTTACAATAATTGTAGGGAAAGATCATGCAATACGGCAAACTTAGATATATAAAAAACAAACAGATGTACATGTTAAATTTAGAGAATATACAAATCATACAAATCAAACTGATTACATTTCAAACTTAGACGTATAAAAATTGGTGTATTCAGGTCATATAATTTTGTCATCCAAAAACATTAAAACTAATTAGATAATACAATAAATGTAGAAAAAAATTCCTAGTGTGTAAATAATTAAATGATTTTATCTAATAAACAATTCAATTAGAAAAGAAATAACTTACAACAAAAAATTATTTTTTCTATTTAATATGTCTAGTGAGCATAATACCCTTTTATGTTTACGGAAATTTCTACAAAGTTGCTTACGCTTGCTATTGTACTGTGTTTTTTCTGGGTCTTTTTTAATCCTTTTAGAAAGGGAAATTCCGGTTCTTTCATTTTTTTTTTTTTATTTCCTCGTATTTTATTTTTTTGGCTATTCATTCATCAAGTTCTTCTTTTGCAATCGAATTCGCTATTATCTTCTATCTTTTTAACTCTGCAAGCCGAGTTTCTTTTTTCCAACAACTGTCAAAGATAAACGGAAACTTTTTTTGTTCTGGCTCTTTTACAAAAGTGAATAGGTGAACAATTGCAACTTAAGTAAATGATGGGGTTGTGATAAACTGTGCTTCTGATAAAGGCTAATAAATATTCTTGTCTGGGTATAAAAAGATTGTTTTCAACCAATTGAAATAGTTTTATATTGTTTCAAAATTTTTTCAGTTGTAATTATGTATAAAAATAATTTGTTATAGTAACCGTAAGTTTTAATAATTTATATATTTTTTAATGAATAACACTTTGTTACTTATTTGTTGATGCTATAAACACCAACCATGATACAAAACTGAGAAAGAGATATAATTTGAAAATCGACTAGCCAACTTATTAAACATACTAAAGATTCATAAATAAATAAATTATAATTGTAAACTGGAAGTCATTTAAAAAATTTGTATTTTTTATGTAAAATGAAATAAAATGAAGAAATTTTTACATACTTCGTTTACTTATTTTTCAAATAATGTAAAAACAGAAGATTCCTCTTATTTTTTTCAATTTAATTTATTATTTTTTAACTTTTATTTATTATTTTTACGTGATTGCCCCTGCTAAACCAAAAGTTGGTCTTCTTAAAATTGAATATATATTTGAGGGTTATTTATCATGTAAAAGAAATAAAATGGTGAAATTTTTACATACTTTATTAACTTATTTTTCAAGCATTGTAAAAAAGGGAAGATTCGTCTTATTATTTTTTAACATTTTTTTGTGATTTGCCCCTGCTAAATCCAAAAGTCGCTATTCTATTGATTCAAAGCATATTTTTGGGTTCTTAATGTATACTAATACTTCAAATGATAAATCAACAAGCTGATTTTGATAAAAAATTTTTTTGTTGATAATCTTAAAGAATTTTTTAATATCCTATTAATTTTTGCAGCAATTGGAGAATTTTGAAAATCATCTCAAAATTACCTTATTTATTTGAGTGGACTTTCAGTCAGCCTAGAGCCTTCCATATGACTCATATATTTAGAACATTGATTTTTTTAATATCTTTATAACCACAAATTGCCCTAATAAACAACATTAACTTACCAAATTACAGATGATGAAGTGTTTATAGTTGTAGGTAATTCATTATTATTGAAATAATTGAAGAATTTTGAAAATTATCTTTTATTTCTATCCTATGGTCTTTAACCTCTCAGTCATTATTCGACGAGCAGCTCAATACAGTACTGAACGACAAAAGCAATCACTAAAGGCATTGTCAATAACACAAACATGGAAACGGTTAATAACAATAGGGTATATGTGATGTGTTGTCCACTCATGGATACGCCATGGTCGCAAAGGGGGCAGATATCTGTATCAACCAGTAATATTCCATACAGGTGAATCTGTAAGTATTCATGGCTCGTGACAAGTCTGAAGCTGGCTACGCCGACCGCTCTAGGTAAGGAACTGGAAAATCTTGTTGACTTATTCAATAGGGAAATCCACTTTTCTTAGAAGCCTTCTCTCTATACCTGTTGAAACTACTGGATTTCATAGAGAATAATATATATCGCCTTATATGACGCAAAAGCAAAGGAGGATCAAGTTGCATCATCTGGGATCCATTCTTGGCCAACATATCAGCCTGCTCATTTCCGTATACCCCGCAATGGTTTGGAATCCACTACTTGAAAGTTGTCCCAAAATGACTTTATTCAGGAAGAATTTCAATCATGCTTGAAGGATTTCTTTGTTTATTTTTTTCAATATGGCACGTAAATTTGAGGAATTTATTCCTGAAAGTCCTTATAGTCACACAATAACTCAAAGTTATATTACTCATGATAGAGTGTTTAAAATTGTAGAGAATTTGTTGTATCTAATTATTTTTCCAGTAAAGGGAGAATTTTGAAAGTTGTCTCACACTCTACTCAGCCTGGAGCCAATATTTCTTCAATATGACTCCTAACTTTGAGACGTTTATTCCTGTAAGAATTTATAACCCCACATTCTCCTAAGGAACAACACTGATTTAACAAAATTGTATTAACTATAGTAAATCTAACTATAACGTTGCATTGGCTATGTTCAAATAAAACAATGGAATAAAAAGTATTGAGTATAAAGAATTTAATTAAAATGATAATTGGGAAAATTGTATTAGAACATGCCTTATAGTAAACTAAATTAATTGCACAACTATTTGTAAGAAATTTTAAAAATATAAAAAAAAAGTGATTATAGGTTATTTTTTTTTCAAATTTGATTATAGTATGTACAGACCTGGTAAATCACAAAAACTCATTTTATAAAATTATCGTTTTCAGTTAAATTCTACAAAACAGCAAAAATGATGAAATGCTTATTCAAAAAAGAAAAATAAGTTGTAGCAAACTGAAATGAAGCTAAAATTCCTTTTAAGGCTGATAAAGACTTCTCGCAATCCTACGAATAAAAATCCCATTTACACAACAAACATCAACACTAGTTCCGGAAAGAATACTGATTACAACAAAATATGGCACAGAAAGAAGAAAAAAAGAAGCATGTTACTCCATTTCAACATTTGCTTCATCCTTTTTCTTTCTTCCTGAGTATATACATTTCGCAAAAGCTCTGCAGTGGCAGATTCAAGATTGAATTCCTGGCAGAGAACAAACCTATTACAGCAGTTAAGCTTACTTATGATGATGGCAGTACATTTACCATGATAAATGGTTGTTACTTTTGCTACAAATAGCGCTACATTAAGGTGCTTTATATATATTTTTTTCTGGTGCTTTACAAAGTTTGTGTAGCTCTTTAAGAAGGATACTGGAAAAAATTTAATGTACGAAATTTATTAAATTATAAAAAATAATCCTGTAAAAAAAGGAAAATTCATTAAAATTATGTTATTTTAATATTTCTAAGAATATTACGAATGTAGATTTTAAATAAGTGACAGAGATCTCTTATCTGATGTATATGTAGAAAATTCAGACTTGGCCAAGTTTAATCTCGAGAAATTTGTTGAACCGCCGCCCCTCCCGAAAATTTGAACGTTGCAAGGGATGAGGAACTTTGTGACATATGAATACATCATACTATTTCTGACAATGTAATGGAAGTTTTCCAACTTTGAATAAAGCTGCCATTGTTTAGAAACCCAGTGTTATTTAAGGATAAAATTCTCTATAAATTATATTTATTCTAGATAAAAATACAAATGTGTTCCGATGATAGAAATTTCTATTGTTTTATAATACTTAATTTTTATATTTTTCTCTTATACAGGAAAATATCTTATAAAATAATTTTCAATTTTGTATCGCATTTTTTTTTTATTATTTAATACATTTATTTATTGAAACAATTTTTGATATAATTGATTTAATACATTTAATAGAAAATATTTTTGTAATTAAAAAAAAATCCTTTTTAGAGACAAAAAAAGTGTATATATTAAACAGTAGGAATTATATTGGTCTGTGTAATGCTTCAGAATCGAGTATCGATTAGATGTGATAATTCTTTGAACGGATAACATTCTATTCATGTACAGCTTAATTCGAATTATCGATTCTATCAGTTTCTCAGACTGTTTGAAACCGGGCAAATCCCCGAACTAATTACACACAAAAAGGACAATTGATTTCAATAAATATTTTCCTACTTTTTATCATACAAAATAGGATGAATATATTCAACCTCTTTTTATTAAAAATAAATATGTATTGAGGAATGAGTTATTCATTTTTTAAAAATTGCACTATCTGCTTATTTTTCTTTGGTGTTTTTTCAAACTACATTTGTTATCTACCTAGCTACGTGTGATGATGAGATCACTGCTTTGACAAGTTTTCGACTCTTTGAATAAGCTTTGATAGTTGTTCAGCTTTTAATTCTCCTGAGGGTAATTTAACACAGTCGTCTTAGCATAAGTTGTTCTTCTGTTATTTATAAATTCGTTGTTCATCTTTGTTAATGTGTTTTATTTACAATTCAATAGTGTTCGATGCGCTTAATCATTTTGACGTATCTCTTCGAAACTAAGCTGCTGTTCAATTTGTGATGCATTATTAATTACTTCAGCAAAATGAATTTCAAACCCTATAAAATTCTGTCTTATTGTTTGTTGTTTATCAATTGATAGGAGAGCCTTGGAAATATAATGGTGAGTTGATATTCTCTATGGTTATATATAGTGATTAGTTATTATTAGTTATTGCAATATTATTTATTATTTAAGATAATATTATATTATGGTTAGAATTATTATTAGTTATGATTAATTATATTAGTGACTATCACTGAGGCGCTCGGTGTCACAAGTTTCGGGTTCGAGTCCAAGCGGTTCTATAGATGTTTGTAGTGATTCGCAGGTCCTGTCCAAAATGAAGGACGTATGTGATGAAATTATGTCTTATCAGAAGAATTTTAAGAGTAACTATTTCTTTATTGTCTGGTTTATTCCATTTGTAGGTTTTAACTTGCACACGGTTATAGACAAAATGTTGATTAAATTGTTTACCCGGTTTGATTAAATTGTTGATGCTAGAAGCATTTTTAGAATGCCTATTCTATTGAGATGTTAGATAAGAATTTAGCACGATAACACACAGATTTATTTTTAATTTTGTTATACAAATATGAAAATCTATACAAAGAAAAGCATTAAAATTAATTTATTAAATATTAAAAATTCATTATAATTATTTTAAATATTAAATTTTACAGATTTAAATTAATTGTTTTTAATTTTAAATATTTCATGTATTAATTTTTTTACTGAAACTTCACAATAATTGAAATATATATATATGATATATATACACTGAAGTGACAAAAGTCATGGGATACCTCTTAATATCGTAGGTCCTCCTTTCGCCCGGCGAAGTGAAGCAACTCGACGTGGCATGGACTCAACAAGTCGTTGGAGGTCTTCTGCAGGAATATTGAGCCATGCTGTCTCGATAGACGTCCATAATTGTGAAAGCGTTGATGGTGCAGGATTTTGGGCACGAACAGACCTCTCGATGATGTCCCATAAATGCTCGATGGAATTCATGTCGGGCGATCTAGATGGCCAGATCATTCGTTGGAATTGTCCAGAATGTTCTTCAAACCAATCGTGAACAGTTGTGGCCCGGTGACATGGCGCATTGTCATCCATAAAAATCTCATCGTTGTTTGGGTACATGAAGTCCATGAATGGCCGCAAGTGATCTCAAGTAGCTGAACATAACATTTCCAGTCAATGTTCGGTCCAGTCGCACCAGAGGACCAAGTCCATTCCATGAAAAAACAGCCCACACCATTACGGAGCTACCACCAGCTTGAACAGTGCCTTGCTGACAGTTTGGGTCCATGGCTTCGTGGTGTCTGCGCCACACTCGAACCCTACCATCAGCTCTTATCAACTGAAATCGTGACTCATCGGACCAGGCCACGGTTTTCCATTCATCTAGGGACCAACCGATATGCTCACGTGCCCACGAGAGTCGCTGCAAGCGATGTCGTTCTGTCAGTAAAGGCACTCGAGTCGGTCTTCTGCTGGAATAGCCCAAGAAAGACAAATTTCTCCGCACAGTTCTTACAGACAAGTCCCTTTACGTCCCACATTGATTTATGCGGTTATTTGACGCAGTGTTGTTGTCTGTTAGAATTTACGACTCTTTGCAGACGTCGCCGGTCTCGGTCGTTAAGTGCAGGCGGTCGACCACTGCGCTGTCCATGGTGGGATGTTATGCCTGAAATTTCATACTCTCGGCACACTCTTGACACAGTGTATCTGGGAATGTTGAATTCCCTAACTATTTCTGAAATGGCATGACCCATGCGTCTAGCTCCAACTAACATTCCGCGTTCAAAGTATGTTAATTCCCGTTGTGCGGTCATCATCACGTCAAAACCTCTTCACATGAATAACTTGAACAGAAATGAAAGCTCTGCGAAAGCACTGCGCATTTATACCTGTTCTACGCGATGCTACTGCCATCTGAAAATTTGCATATTGCTATCCCATGACTTTTGTCACTTCAGTGTATATAATATATATATATATATATATATATATATTATTACATGTTATAATATAGTATACGATTTTTGAAATGCTAAAATTTTTAGCAACAAGTTTTTAACGAAATATTTTCTTGTAAATTGAACTTCACTCCATGAAAATATTTTTAAAAAAATTAACATTCATTACGATTAAAAATTGGATACAGTTCCCATAAAATGCAAAAATTTCTATAAAACATTTACAAAATTAGACACATGGAGGATTTTAACATTAAAAATATCGTTTTTTTTTTTAAATAATAAGAATTAATACAAATCGGTTATTTTTAAATATTTAATCAATTATTATTATAGTGCATGTTTGACAAAAATTGTCCATTTTCAAAATTTTTCACTTTTCCATTTAAATTTTATACTAAAATTAAAAATATAAATAAATTTGGTTGACCACCATCAATTCATTATCAATTATTTTCTTTTAAATAATAAGAGTTAATACAAATAAGTTATTTTTATATGTTTAATCAATTGATATTATAGTTCACCTTTGAACAAAATTTTCCCTTTTTCCATTTAAATTTTTATATTAAAATTTAAAAAAAAATAATAGATTTAATTCTCCACCTTCAATACAGCCACAAGATGGTTACGACCATTCTCTTTGGTCGTAGTTGCAATTATTTTCCTTTAAATAATAAGTATTAATAGAAATAAGTTATTATTAAATATTTAAACAATTATATTATAGTGCATCTTTTGAACAAATTTTTTCCATTTGAACAATTTTCCATTTAAATTTTATACAAAAATTTAAAAAATAAATATTTTTGATTGTCAACCATCACCATAATACTACATATTTTAGGTCCTTATTAATTTTTGTGTTATACAGATCCTTCTAAATATACTACTTATACCATGTAAAATTGTCGTTTTATAATTATACTAGTATACACATGCTCTGTTAAAAAAAAATTGATTTTAAAAACTAACCACAAATCCCATCTTAAAAATTGAGTACTATCTTTCACTAAAAACATACTTGGTTTTTCTGTCAAAAGAAAACACATATCTACAATGGCCAGCAGTTCAAAACTTTTATGAAGTAATCTGTAAAAAAAAAAAAAAAAGAAAATCATCGATTCTTCTCTGGTGCTGCCAGAAACCTTTTGTGAAATGTAGCATGCTTCAAAGCCATATTCAGCAAAGCGATTTTTATGAGAAATATATTCTCAAAAATATCCAATAGAGGAATTTATCACGTACATTTATATCACTTTTTTTCTCTTTAAATTGGATAGTGATAAATATGTGATGCTGGATAAAAATCACCAACTAGAAAAATAATTCTATATGATTCTATTCCGTGTTATCGCCAAAATATGTTTCTAAACTGGGAAAATATTTTATTAGATGCTTTGAAAGGGATTTAATGTTAGAAATAAACATTTCAATCTCATCTATAAGCATCAGCATTTCCTTTCATGTACAAGAATAAGCGTAAAGGAGATTTTTGAGTAACTGTTTCTCTTTTATTAAGTAGTTTCCAAACTGCTTTCATATTGGAATTTATATATTTTCAATATTTTCCTTGAAATTCAGTAGCAAAGAAAAGAAATATTAGGAAAAAAAAAACCACTTTCTTTCCTTTTAGAGTGAAAAGAGTTAATTAAATATTATATCGTGATAACATGCATTTGAGAAATATTTTCATAGCAAGACCTAAAAATTACCAATGCGAAAAAATGCACCATAAAAATATCAATTTCCGTAAATTTTAATATAGATAGTGAATTATAAAAGATTGCAGATACATTTAATTGGTTTAATTGCTTATTAACTCCGGGGGACGCAAAAAATTATATATCCTCATATTAGATTTAGATCCACTACACACATTTTTTGGAGTGAGAAATTGATAATTATTATTATTGCGCTTACTATTATTCTTATGTGTAAACATACATAATATAATAATACTGATAACGCACATCGTATATATATATATAACACTAAAAATGGAATATAAAAATATATAAATATTAATTAAATAAAAAAAAAAAAATAATTAAAAAATATTTATTTTACTAGTGATATTTGATTCTCCCCCTCATTATGAGTGAGCAGAATATAATTCAATTATTCTTCGAACTCATAACTGTAAACCCATAAATAAAAAACAGACAATATCTGTCATCTATTCGCAAGAATATTATTTTAAAAATGAAAAGTTAATTTTTTCTCATAATTTCGACAGTTCATTTTTGAACATATGGATGAACAAATAATGTATTTGTTTAATACATTGGTTACATTGGCCTACCACGTTGATAAATATATTTTGTAAAAGTGTGATAAATCTCAAGGGCCAGAAAATATTGAAGGCGGCGCGGGTAGGCCATCCCTGTTCTAAATATACAACTTATGCCATGTAAAACTGTTGTTTCATAATTATATACACATGCTCAATTTCTTTCGTTTAGAATGAAAGAGTGAAAATGTTCTATCTTGACAACATACATTTGAGAAATATTTCTATAACAAGACCTAAAAATTAGCAGTCTTGAAAAATTGCATCATAAAAAATATCAATTTCCGTTAAATTTTAACATGGGTGGCGAATTATAAAAGATTGCAGATTTATTTTAATGTTTTCATTGCCATTATTATCTTCATTCTTTTTAATGACTTATATCCTGACATTTCTTTTTGAAAAGCACAAAAAAAAGCGTAATTTGTTTTTTGATTTGGTGTCTTTTATTTACAGTATTTTGTGTTTAGGAATAAATCAATCAAAAGTTGTTTCAGAAGGGTTGAAAGTTAAAGGTGAGCAGAAACGTTCATAGGCTGACACATAGATGGTGCTACTAGCTATTAAATCCATATGATTTTTAGTTAGCTCTAACCTTCAAAAGTCACCTGTATAAATTTGACAGCTGTTACACTATTAGTGTGTGAGTTATAGCATTTTTAGTGAAGCAACTTTTTTAGTTTGAAAAAAATGGATAAAAAGGAATTTCGTGTGATAATAAAACATTGCTTTTTGGCGAAAAAAACTACTATTGAAGGCGAGGCTTGGCTTGATAAATATTATTCGGACTTTGCACCAGGAAAATCAACGTAGAGAAGTGGTTTGCTAAATTTAAAAGAGGCGAAATGAGCACCGAGGACGATGCCCGCAGTGGACGCCCCAAAGAGGATGTTACTGACGAAAACATCAAAAAAAAAGTCCACAAAATAATTTATAATAATCGTAAAGTGAAGTTGATTGAGATAGCTGAGACCCTAAAGATATCAAAGGAACGTGTTGGACATATCGTGAATGAATATTTGGACATGCGAAAGCTTTGTTCAAAGTGGGTGCCGCGCGAGCTCACAATCGACCCAAAACAACAACGGAATTGAAGATTCTAAGCAGTGTTTGAGCTGTTCAATCGTAATAAACCCGAATTTTTGCGTCGATATGTGACAATGGATGAAACATGGCTCCATCATTTCACACCGGAGTCCAATCGACAGTCAGCCGACGTGGACTGCACTAAAAATGCTATAACTTCACTAAAATTCTATAACTCACTTACTAATAGTGCAACAGCTGTCAATTTTATACACGTGTCTTTTGAAGGTTAGGACTAACTAAAAATTATATGGATTTAATACTAATAGCGCCATCTATGTGTCAGCCTATGAACTTTTCCGCCCACCTATTATGCGTATTGTTGCTTCGTATTCCGCTTGGTTATCTTTAGTTTGAATAAAATCATAAAAAATATGACTAATTGTCTTCATCTTGTACAAAAAAAAAAAATTAATTGAAAATAAAAAAAAAGTAATACTTTTTTTGTTATTTCTTATCACTTGGTAGACTTGATCAAATCCAAGAACACATGTGGTCTCATGGGTGGAGGGAAAAGAGTAGCTTCTGTTGTGTTGGAGCACTCATAAGTAGAAATTTGATTTGGGTTCGGACACTGAAGAAGGAAGTAGTGGTTCGGAATCCACTTTAAGCCGTAAGTCCCGGTCTCATATGACTCTAAGAGCTTCACAGAGCCCAATCAGACTTCCCTCACTCACATCATTCCCAAACTGTAAAGGGGCAATTCAGCTCTAGGCATAGTGATGTGGTGTGGTGTAGTAGTAGTAGTCCAAATAACGAGGCAAATGTTGAGCATCCCAAACGCCATCGAACCTCCTCCCTTTTTGAAACAGTGTCTATAACAAATCCGCCAGCGGATTGAACGTTCGCCCTAATGCTCACTCCGCGCATTAAACCATTAAGCCACGAGTCGGGCATAAAATTAAATTTAATAATAAATTTATTTATCAAAATAATTTTTTAATAATGTTTAATTCTTTATTTGTTTGTATTAGGATGTGAAATGGTAGAAGAAATATCTTGATTTTTTTTTTTTTTTTTTGATATAGTTAATTTAATATATCAGGCATTATTAAGCATCGTTTTATATTTCTACTTCATACAAAATTCTTTTGTCTAATCACAGTTGTTAATAGTTTTTTTTTGAAATATATTTCATTGTTTCTAATGATATTTATAGTAGATTGGAAGATAGATTGTTTCATTTTCCAGTATCACAAAATAACATTTTTATTTAAATAAATTTTATTACAGAAAATATCAACAAAGGAAATTAAGAGAAAATATATAAGTTTTTTATATATCATTCCTACTAAGGAATTTAAGAAAAATATGCTCATCAATAAATAAAAAAAAAATTACCATTCTAGATGAAATATTTATTAATATTCCTTGCCATCCATCATACTTGTGGTTGGGGTGTTTTAAAAATTTTAAAAATAAATAAAAAATTATAATTTAAACAGACAGCTAAAAATGAGTTACTAAAAATAAGTATATAAATGATAGCAATCAAATAAAGTGATTTTATCCTTCGTTTCATAAAAAATTACTTTGATTAATGTAAAAATAACATGAATATGACAGTTAGGTTATTTAATCTTTCTTGCAAATCATTCAGAAATAATATATATATGTTTAAAACATCAAATATAAAATTCATTATAAAAATCTAATATTTAAGAAACATTTTTTTTTTCACAAATGCAATTAAAACTTTGTGTTAACATAATTGTAAGTGACGTGTCTAAAAATTGTGCAACAAATAAATAAAACTAGGATTTGTAAAACTTAGGTAAATATAAAAGTGAATTTTAATTTTACGAAATGAAAATAATTTATGATAATTTAATAGTTAAAATATAATAGCATAAAGCAGCATATAACTAATATATTTTTTTCTTTTTTTCCATAGGTGGAGATGGTGGCTTATTGAAGACATCGTCTACTTGGACTTTTTGAAAATATTTATAGGTAATTTTCTTGTAGAATTATTTTTCATTGCAAACAAAAAAGAAAAAATAATAACAAGTATTTTTAATTTAATAAATATTTAATAATAACAATTTTTTAATTAATTTTTGTGAGTTCAATTTTTTTACGAACGAATTTACTTAAAAAAGGGATGAATTTTTAACTAAGTTAAATAGACCTGCATTTGAAAATAGTTTCTTTTGTTATTAATTTTTTTGATTTATTTCATACGATAAATCTGACCTTGATTCCTGATCGACAATGTGATTTTCTCTAACTCCATTTAACAACTGAGAAATAATGAAAATGGCAGTTTTTTTTAGATGAACGTAAGTGGGTTTCGTTTTCCACTGATGTTTGCATCGGACAGCCCACCGATGGGTGATAAGGTGAATATATTGCCTCGCGGGATTACTTTTAGGCGAAACTGCTTTGTATATCTCGGCATGGTGTGGTTGAAAACCTAGAAAACATCCTACAGGCAGCAAGACCATTGAAGTGAGATGTTTTTCATACGTCGTCACATTTGCCAATGAGTTGCTACGTTTCTGAAAAAAACAACTCGCAGTCACTGATGTACGCGCCGAACAGCCCACTGATGGGTGATAAGGTGAATATATTGCCCGCGGGATTGCTTTTAGGGAACGGCTTTCTCGGCATCGTGTGGTTGAAAACCTAGAAAACATCCTACAGGCAGCATGACTATTGAAGTGAGATGTTTGTCACATTCGCCAATGAGTCGTTACGTTTTTTGAAAGCAGTGACTGATGTACGCACCGAACAGCCCACCGATGGGTGATAAGGAGAATATATTGTCTTGAGGGATTTCTTTTAGAGGTAACTGCTTAATATTTGAGCATCGTATGGCATAAGATCTGAAAAGCATCCACCAGACAGCTTGGCAATCGAAGTGAGATGCTTTTTACATCTTGTCACATTAGCCAATGAGTTTCTTCATTTCTGAAAGTAGTGACTACATCATGGAACGAACAAATTGAACCTCATCCCTCCACCAGGCTAAATGAATACGATGATGCACTGATTTGTGCACTTAATTCCAATGTTGTAAGCACTGAGCAGCCGGATGAGACCGGGATTACTTTTAGGGGTAATTCTTCATTTGCGCATCATATGATAGAAAACCTGAAAACTTACAATGGCAAAGGAATTGCATGTCAAAATGCCAGATATTAGGAAAAAAATTCGTTGTCATATTTTTTTTTTTTTTTCTTATTGTTCCTTAATAAATTAGAGCAATATCTACATCAATATGGCTTAAATCGTTTTGAATTTTGAAAAAAAAATATTGCTATAATTTTGAAATTTATAAGTATTTTATTTTATTATTGTAAAAAAAGTGTTTTGATGCATTTTTTGTCTTACTTAATAAGAACCACTTCTAATTGTGCGCTTTGGCATTATAGTTCATGGCTGTTTATCTGACAAAGAAAGTCTTCCATTTTAGCCTATATAAATATATTCATTATATTCATTTTAGTTTGTATATAGGTCCATTACCTTCAACGAAAATTCTAGAAATGCATCTCTCCATAGTAAGCAATGGTAAATGGTATATTTTAATAAAAAACTTGCGATAAAGCAGGTGCGTTAGTTAACAGGAGCCTGTTGGCTGAGTGTCTGGGGCTCGGTGTCCCCAGGTATTAGGTTCGAGTCCCGATGATGCCGTGTAGGGGTTTGGAATCACTTTTAAACCGTAGGTCTCGCTCTAATATTACTGTAAAACTTTGGGCGTAGGACTAACAACTCTACCTCGTAAAAAAGCATATCCTGTCTCGAAATCTGCCAGTAGACAGACGGCCTTGGCGGAAATGAAGAAGTTGGCTATCATACTTCATTCTATGGCAACGTCAGATCAAATCCATGAAATTAATAGTTTATGATTGAGGTTGAAATAATATTTTGAAGATTGCCGAAGATATGGTGGTCCATAGGAAAATTATCTGTCAGAGAGGCAATTTCGGAAGTAACTCCCCATGTTGTGTAATAAACGAGGGATATCCGAAATTATATCAACCAATATTTCAAGGAGAACTTTTTGTCAATTATAAAATATATGACTATATTTGTGAGCAAAATTAAGGACGCTCCTTTCTATTTAAACCGCAAATTTCTCCTCGAGGAAATTAAACTTGAACCAATATTAGACTATTGCAAACGCCTTTTATTAATTTTTCAATAACTGTGATACTTCAGAAAACCCCTAATAATTAATTTACCAAACTACAACATGTGTGCAGTTCAATCCCGTAAATGTCCGCGAGCAATTCTTAACTTTAATTTTGTTTCTTTTCCGCACCGAAAAAATTCGCCTTCGACCCGGGTTAAAATTCTGTTCTTCATCAAAATACCATATGTAAACAAACTCATAATTCCATTTCGAGTTCCCTCTCTTGCATTTTGTCGCTTTTCTGTCTTTCCAATCGTAGATACTTCTTCAATAGTAGCTCCACTAGATTCTTTCTTTTCCTTCTACCTCTTTTAACCCACTCCTAGAGTTAAAATTTCTTTTACAATGTGTAAAGGTCAATTTTATTTTCAATTTAAATTAATTTCTACCTAATTTTTACTCTTTTAATTATTAAATTTAATTTTTATCTTTTAGTAACTTAAATTTTTATAATAGTTTATTATTTCTAAATTTTTTTTATTTATAACTTTTACCCATGCAAGTAACTCAAATTTAATTTTTCCTTTTTGAATTCACTTAAATGTAAATTCCTTTTGGAAAATTTTTAAATTTAAATTATAATTATGTAACAGGAGGTACGAAAATTTTATTCTTCAGCTCTCAGCAAAAAAAAACCTTGCCAGCAAAAGAAATTGAATTTGTATTGATTACTAGATATCTCACGTTAAAACTGTGCAAACATCAAGTACCTTATGCTAATTGTAAATAACTTCCATATTAGAAAAACAAATTCTTAATGAAAATATAAGGTGATTATTTCTTAAATTCATTGATTAGTACTATTTCAACCCAAAAACTTCTTTTTTTAGATCTCTATTATAAGCCTTTTGCAATCTCAGCACTTCTATTCCAGGTTTTCATTCAGGAAGCCTTTTCTCATTTTGAATGCACTCTGTGCTGCAGGTAGGAAGAAAGTGTGCTTTTACCCTCGCAGATTGAATTCGGAAGGACTGAGGTACATCCTGAGACTCAGAAACAAATTTCGGGAGAGATCCTCTTCTCTATTTATGTCTGATAAGCAATTTTCTGAACGAAAGGAAGTCGCGAGTTTTAGAGACCTTTTCTTAGAGGCTTTCTAGTTATTTTTTGCTGAAATTCTGAAGTTGCTCTTAGATTTTGGAAGAAATGGGCTACAAAAAATTTAATCGAATATCTGTGTTGTGGAGGCTTTCAATGTCTTATTTCCTTTCTGTTCGCCTGTAATAGTTATTTTTACCATTCCTGGTCACTTCAGTAAATGCTTCATTTTCACACTTTCAAAAATTTTTTCTTTCTTTAAAATTATATTGTCCATATTCTATTATCTTGTAGCTCACATTTAATTCTAGAATTCTTAATCAAATGCAACATACAGTGTTTGAAATAATAGTTCACAACATATATCCTTTAAAAATGTTGACAAATTTTAAGCATAGTAAAGTTCCAAGTTTTGATTCACAAACAGCAACATTTCATTCAATATATTTTATTCAAATTCTAATTTTTAAAATCTGTCTTTTTTTCTTCAAAAAAAAATGTTTTATTGTTTTTAGGATGAAAGATATTACAAAACAAATCAAAAGCGTCAATTGCTGTATAAATTTCGATAATAACATACAACAACAAATGTAAACAAACTTTCAGACTAAACCCTTGCAGCCAGATTCTTTATTAGATAAAGTGATATCAACAATTTTAACTTTTTTATGTGATAAAAACATTATTTAATGCTTTTTATATTAGAATAAGTTTTATAGTCAATATTGTGGAAATATTGAAGGTAAACATATTGAAACTATCATTTCCGGTTACAAAAGATCGTATTTACGGTTCAAGAATTCGTATCCAAGAGAAGTTTAAACTAACAGAACTTTAGTTCTAAAAGGATAGATACAAACTGTGAAAACATTTAGAAAGCTTAAAAATACAAGCCTTACAAAATTGTAAAAAATTTTAAAATCGATATTTTGGTCAAAATCGCATTTTAAAAGTGTTCGTGTACATCTTTCAAAAATTTAGTGGAATTGCCATTTATTTATTGCAAATTATTTACATAATGAATTATTTTGTTCTGTTCTGCATAGTTTGAGAATTTTCCTTAGAGAATCATTTCAATTTTATATGGTATGTTTTTGTAAGAATATAAAATCTTCAACTAATTATTTTCGAAAAAAAGTTGTTGTTTTTCGATTACATCTTTGAATGAAAGAATTAGATAAAATTTTTTACTGCAGTAACAATCCTCAATTTTATTAACGATATCGATTAAATTTGTATTAACTATGTTTGATAATAACTATAATTGATGATGAAAATGCCATCTCCATTCCAGATTTAAAAGTTTGTTCCATCGTGCATTGCAACTCCAAGAAATATTAAATATAATTTTAGACAGTAATTTTGACATTTAATTTAGGATTAATTATCATAAATGTTAGACGAATAAATTTGTATTAACTCTGTTTATTGATCTGAGTGAGTTTCCCATCTCCATTCATGTTAGAATGAGATTCTTCTTGAAAGAGTGTTGTTGAATAGATGAATTAATTTTAGATGCCGAATACCGACCAAAATGTTATACAAATTTAAGCCACCTACCTTAAATGTTAGTCGCATAACTATCTATTTGTTAACTATATGTATTGATGATGAGGATATCTCCATTCAAATCAGAATAAGACTCCTTATGGAAGGAGCATTGAATTAATGTGCAATTTTTGACCAATTTAGTCCAGTTGTCTTAAATTTTAAATGGATAACTTTGTATTAAGTATGTTGATGTAGATTGTTGTTGATGTTCAACAATGATGATTGTTGACTTTTATTTATTAATGGTGTTAATAAAATTTCCATTAAATTAGAAACAGACTTCTCATGAAAGTATTGTCATTTTATAAGGAAGTTTGAAAGCTTCGTTCCATCGTACTTTACAACAAGGAACAAGGTGAACTGGGTTTTTATCTGCTTTCATTTTTTTGCTCGACAAATGAAGTATTATCGTTTATTATCGGGGAGTAAATCGTGCATTATGTATATTACTGTGTCCAAAATGCAAGACCCGTTTTTAATTTATATTTCCCGGGCATATGGTATTTCATTTTTTTTTTTTTTTTTAGGTTGTTGGCACTGTCCTTGACATCTGTGTGAAATTTTACGTCAAAATATTCATTAGCGCTTGAGTTACGCTTGGTTTTTTGAGATGCTGAAACTGATTCCGGCGATTTTTGAAATGTCTCTTCAATCGATTCAAAATGTTGTACCCGGAATGGTTTTTTGAGTTTATGGAAGCCAGAAGTAGCACGATGCTATGTCAGGTGAATACAGTGTTGTGGAACGATATGGGTTTCATTTTTTTGGTGAAAAGTCACAAAGAATGTGGTGTGAGCTGGCGCATTCAGTGTTTTCGCTATCAATCGAGATTTGACGCGTTTGAGGCCCAAAACATAATTTCATGTTGTGAATATACTAACTATTGGTTCAACTCAGTTTTTGTACAGTTTTGAATATGAACCCTCCTGTTGGAAAACCTAGTAAAAATTACACAGATGCTCCAAGACGCCTCGTTAACAAATGTTTATTCCAGTTTCCTCATTTGCATATATGTTATTGTAAAAGCAAACATTTATTATAATTTTTTAAATTGTTCTTTAATGACTTGAAAATAATCTATTATTTAACCATATACAAATATGTGGTCGTTTTAATTTAAATTAGTAATGTATTTTTAATTATAATAAGTACTTTCTTTTTATTTTTCGAGCGTTGTAGAGGTACAATTAATAGTTAAAATACGATCATTTTAAAATATTACCTCTGAATTATAAATTTGAGTTACAAAGGTTAGCTTATCAAAACCCATTTAATATAATTTTCCGGTTAAAATAAATAAAATGAATTCGTATTATTTTAACTTTAAATAGTTAATGAATATGGAAGTCTGTGTTTAAGAGAATATTTGTCTGGATGAAGAAAATATTAAATAATCTAACTAATATTAATTATTATTTATAGTGGTAGTCATTATTAATATTAAATTGCTTATTTAACTACGACTTTCATTAATTTTGTGTCGATTTACGTTAAAATGAAACTGAAATAAAAATGAATTTTTTTAAATATTTAATTATTTAAAATTTATGAAAATATGTCTAATAAAAAGCTCGAAAATGAATATATTTTCCTTTCTGAATATTTATCATGTATTCATTTTTAATAATTCATTTACATAAAGAGGGTTTTACATTAATTTTTATTAACATAATGCCAATATAGTTAAGATAAAATGATAATAGGATTTCAGATAAGCATAAGAAAAGTAATGCTTTATTATTTTATTTCTTTAAAATATTATATAGATATTTTCTGTTCATTGTATCTTCAGATCTATGATCTTAAAAGAGTTTTCATTGTAGACGTGCTGAAAATTTAAAAACATAATCATCATAAATAATCTACATTTTCTTTACGTTGAATATTCAAATGAATTATTTATTGAATCTTATTTGAGCATCATTCATTGCGTTCATCATTTTTCTACATAAAAAATACTTTTTGATCTTTGACATTTACATCTTTATTATTTTATTATTTTTAATATTATTTTTTGTTTTAAAATATTTTGCGGGCTGGGAAATCGATGTTAAGCTTCTGTAAATCGATGTCATGCTTCTGTAAATCGATGTTATGCTTCTGTAAATCGATTTAAGCTGTGTACAACTCAGTTATAAGTTAGGATATCTCAGCAGCGGTTAAATAAAGTTTTTATACGGTAAGGTATTGAGAATTCGAGAACAGAGGATTCGGAATTATCATTTGAGTAGACTTAAAAATAATACCCTACACAGTTTGTTCTTCTATAAAAGTGCAACTACACCATTAATTGAGTTACTAGGGACGACAAAGTTTGTTGCTGGCAAAACCAGTTGGTTCCTTTAATAATCAATTATCATTTAAGAGCAATTAAAAATAATGTGTTGCACATTTTGTTGTACAAAAGTCCAACCGCATAAAAATAATTGAATTACTAGTGACGGCAAAGTTTGTTGTTTCTTTTTCGAGTAACTCTTTCAATCATTTGATCTATTTACAAAAACTTATTACATGCTTAAAATTACAGTATTTCAAATGTAATTAGGTTTTATAATCGTATCCAGAACAAATTTTCGGGAAAAAAAAATCCAAATATTAGTCCCTTTTATCCTTTGTTACGAACAGTTCACTCCAGCGCGGTAGAGAAATTCACTTTTCCGGATATTCTCGTGTTGATTCCATTTACGAGTTTCGGTTCCTTGCTAAGATTCTCATTCCATGGGAGCGGATGGTGTTAAGCAAAGATTTTTATATACCATGTGGTGATGGTGAAACCCTTTTCTTTGCCAGGAAACTGGGTTTTTACAAATAAATTGAATCGATTTCTTTTTCTCTTCTGGAATAAAAAGAAAGTCCAGGGTGCCTCCAGAGCAAATAAAAAACCCACAAAAGGGGAACAGAAGTTTTTTAATTTTTTTTTTTTTAAATAAAGTTTCGTACAAATTTGTTTTTCTTCAAGTTTGGTTTTTTCTTTTGATGGAGCTATTCCTTTAGTTTTATTTGGAAATAAAATTTAAATGTTCAAAATATATAAAATGCAAAAGGATTTGAGTATAACACTCCTAAAGCTTCAATTTTTCAAAATTATTTTGCTGTTGAATATTTTATTTGCATTGAGTTTTAAAAATAATCAGATTCCTTTTTAATGTACAATTTTTACAACGTCTAAGTTTAAAGATTATTTTAATTGAATTCAAGTTATGTATCAAACAAATATTTCTTTGATATTAAATCAAACTGAGACTTAATATGTAAACTCATCAGCAATTACACGTTATGCTGTTTCTTTTAACCTATTGATGTTTAAAATGGTAGATGAACTTGTACTTTTAGCACGTATTACACTTTATTACCATTTGCAATATAAATTTCTATTACAACATGAATATTAACAAATGTGTTTAAAAAAAAAACCTCATTTTAGACGCTTTTCAACTTATTCCTGTTGTTATTTCTGTTATTCACCAATTTACTCCTGTCCATTATTAATATTAGTCCTCTTATTCCTCAACTTATTTATGATGTTCTATCTATTATAAATGTTGTTTCTCTTCTACCTGTTGATACTAGGGATGGCAAACTTTGCTGTTGCTTCTTTTCAACATCAGTTATCATCATTTCAGTACTCTTAAAATAATATATTATACATTTTGTCCTTCAAAAGAACGGCTACATCAATAATTGTGATGACAAAAAATGTTTCTTCATTTCATTATCACCTATCATCATTTGAGAAGATTGAAAAATGATGAGTTATATGTTTATTCTTCTACAGAAGTACAACTACACCATTAGTTGAATTACTAGTGATGGCAAAAGTTTTTTGCTGACAAAGTTGTTCTTTTAATCCTCAACTATCGTCATATGAATAGTCTTAAAAATGATATGTTTCAAATTTTGTTCTTCTACAAATAGATGGATACACAAATATCGGAGTTACTACTGGCAGCAAAGTTTGTTGATTTTTTTAGTAAAGCTTTCAATCATTTTATCTATTTACAAAAACTTATTATATGCTTAAAATCCTCAGTATTGTAAAAAATAATTAGGTTTTATGATCGTATCCAAAACAAATTTTCTGAAAAAAAAAAAAATTCAAGTATAACTACTTTTTATCTTCTGTTACGGTTCTGTTCCAGTGCGGTGAAGAAATTCCCTTTTCCGGATATTCTCGTGTCGATTTCCGTTTACGAGTTTCGGTTCAGCGCTAAGATTCTCATTCCATGGAAGCGGATGGTGTTAAGCAAAGATTTTTATATACCATGTGGTGTTAGTGAAACCCTTTTCTTTGCCAGGAAACTGGTTTTTTTATAAGTGAATTGAATCGATTTCTTTTTTCTCTGGAATAAAAAAAATTCCAGGGTACCTCCAGAGCAAATAAAGAATCCCACAAAAAAAAATAAAAGTTTATTTTTTTTATAAAGTTTCGTACAAATTTGCTTTTCTTCTTCAAGTTAGGGTTTTCTTTTGATGGGGCTATTCTTTTGTTTTATTTCGAAATAAAATATAAATGTTCAGAATATATCAGGATGCAAAATGATTTTTAGGGTAAAACACAGTTAACATTTCAATTTGTGAAAATGTTTTTGTTGAAAGGAATATTTTATTTGAAATGAGTTTAAAAAAAATCAGATTCCTTTTAAATTTTCAATTTTTACAGCGTTTAAATTTAAACATTAATGTAATTAGAATTCAAGTTGATGTATTACATAAATACTTTTTGATATTGAATCAAACTGGGACTTAATTTTAAAAATTATCAGCTATTACACTCTATGCATCTTTTTTTTTTACGCTAACTATGGATGTTATAAATGATAGATAAACATTTACTTTTACCACGTTTAAGGATTTTATGACCGTTTATAATATTAATTTAGAGCCCTACTTTGTGTGTGACATGAATGATAGCAATTTTTAAAAAATATACTGGCTTGTCATTTCGAATCTTCTAAAATCTACCTAACTGCCCTTTTAGTCTGGAGCTAAGACATTCTATATAAAGAAGCACTATCAGATTTTAGAATTTCTTTTAATTTTCCAGTTATTGAAAATAAGAATCTTTCCAGTACTCAATTTTTCTTATTCTATTAACTATTTTTAATATACTTCTATCAAAGTGTATGAAATTTTTCAGGTTGTCTTTTACTGCTTATTGAGAACATAATATATATCTTCATTTTAAAGTTTAGACTTCTCTTTTAAATTAATCTCACATTTCAATCGCATCTGTTCACTTGCTCACTGTCTTAGCAGACAATTCAATAATTTCTTTATATAAATAGCAAGAATTCTATAAGCACAAGTAAACTCACTTTAAGATGTCATTTTGAGTAAAAAACTCCCAAAATGGAAATAGATGACAACACTTCAATGGAAAATTTGGGGAAATAAAAATATCTAAAATATTGTTGGTAAGGCCAGTTCTAGCCATCATGTTTGATAATGAATGAAAGAGTTTGATATATGTTGCAGTGCATTGTTTAATTAAAAGTTAAGCAAAGTACTTAACTTTGGATATGTTTTCTTTCAAGTTTGACATGAAATCTAATTGACTCAGGAGATATGCTGACATGCCTCTCAAAGAAATGTCTTGAATAATCGATTTGTTGTTGGAGACAATAAATGAATATTTTATCTGGGGCATTTTCTTAAGAACTTACTGCTGGAGTTAGATGAAAATATAAGTTTAATTAAAAGTTGTTTTAAAGCTGATAGCAAGATAAATTAAGATGCTTTAAGTAGTACAAGAATCATTGCATTTTATTTTTGTCATGAGTGTTTATTTTGTTAAGTTTCTAATTAGTTCGTGTCATATGAATCAATGAATGAAATCCATTAACTTACATTGCCTTTTAATGAAGATTTCAAATATATATTTGATGTAAAAAATTATGAATTTAGCACGTAACCATAAGAGCTAGCAGTAATACAACAACTGAGTCTCATAATTTTCTAAGTATTTTTAATTCAGAAATATTTATATATTAATTACATATTATTATATAGTATCTGAATAAAAAAACTGCGTACGAAAATAGGAAAATTATATATATATATATATATATATATATTTCTATGTATTTTTTGAATTTTAAATTTATTTTATTATTTTATAATTTATATTAATATAATTTATTAATATTTTTATTGTTTTATTATTTTACTAAGTTTTTTGATATATTTACTAATTATATATATTTATGCCCTTTTCGTGGCTCAGTGGTAATGAGTGCCTCTGATGAGAATTAGGCTGAGGTTCAATTCACAGGCGCTTTGTAGCAAACACTGTTTCAAAATTCGAGAAAACTCGATGGAGTTTGTGATGTTCAGCATCTTATTTGTTGGTTCGTTAGTCAGATTACTTGGAGGGAGTTTCCAGATTTTCTCTCATCCTCAAATGCGGTGTAGTTCCCCTTAACAGTCTTCCCAGACTTCCGCCTTACGGGTGTTCCTTCACAACAAAAAGTTGTCGTTCCCTTTTCCTCCTTTCATGAGAACACACGGTTCATAGACTTGGTCTCAGATGTTGTTGTCGTCTAAAAAAAAGTTAAGAAACAACATATATATATATATAAACTCAAGAGCCAAAACAACATTATGACCACCCCTACATTTTGCAATGAACTCGCCTGATGACGTGGAAGGCACGTGATCAGGTGGAAGTGGTATTTAACTGCTGTTGGAGAGTCTGAAGAATCATTCTTTCACTTACTTCTGTGTGTGATGGGGAAGGCTGCGGATCTAAGCGACTTTGATAGAGGGCAGATTGTAATGGCCGAAGGCTCGTAACAAGTATTTACGAAACTGCACGACTCGTGGGTTGTTCGCGATCTACAGTTGTTAGTACTTATGCAAAGTGGATGAATGACGGTGAAACCAGCTGTAGACGACATGGTGTTGACGTCCACACGCTATCAAAGAAAAGGTCGTCGGAGACTGTCTCATGGTGAAGCAAAACCGGAGCCAGGCAGTGGCTCAGCTGACAGCCCAATACAATGCAGGCCAAGTAGAATAGTATCGGAGCACACTGATCAGCGGACACTGTTGGATATGGGGCTACGCAGCAAACGTCCCACTTCATGCGCCTGCGCTGACCAAGCGTCATCGCCAACTGCGCCTGCGCTGGGCCCGGAAAATCGTGACTGGTCCATGGATCAGTGGGAGAGAGTTGCCTGGTCAGATGAATCACACGGTTTGTCATTCATCACGCCGATGTCCGCGTCAGGATACGCCGTCTTCCAGGCGAAAAGTTGCTCCCTCAATGTACAGTAGCTCATAAACAGGCCGGTGGTGGCAGCATTATGCTTTGGGGGATGTTCTCTTGGGCGTCCTGGGCCCCGTGGTTGTGGTAGAGCAGACCATGAATGCTACAGGGTATCTGAACATCACTGCGGACCAGTTGCCCCCTTACATGTTCTCTGTTTTTCCAGCTGAAATGGAATGTTCCAACAGGACAACGCCCTTGTCACAAGGCTAAAATTGTGTTGAGTGGTTCCAGGAACATGATGCTGAATTCCAGTTAATGTCCTGGCCAACTCCCCGATCTCAATCCGATAGAACACATTTGCGATGTCCTGGGACGGCAGCTCAGAGTTCAAAGACCACCAATTTCGCAATATCTCGGATTTGCGTGACCGTTGCTTAAACATTTGTACAATCTGTCTCCGGCCATCTACCAAGGACTTGTGGTATCCATGCCAAGGCGGGTTGAAGCTGTGTTGCGAGCCAAAGGCGGGCCAACTCGTTATTGACAGGTGGTCAATGTTTTTTGGCTCTTGAGTGTGTATATATATATTTATTTAATTATATTATGAAAAGGAAGTATTTAATTAAATTATGAAATTCATAACATTGCCATCAGTTTTATCTAAATAATATTATCTAATAAGCAATCTGAAACTCTTTTATCATAAATTAAGTTAATTTAGTATTTATTTGATAATATTTTAATGGCATAATTGTGTGTAGTGAATTGGGAGTGTAATAATAATAATTGTGTTTAATTACATATAAAGCTTACTCTATAATTACATATATAATTTTAAACGTAAATCATCTTATAGTGTCTGTTTTATAAGCCATTTTTATATTCATAAGAGATATTCATCATATTTATTATATTCGTTAGTCAAAAGAAATCAATTTATACCACAATAATAATTGTTTTTTAATTTTTATTATTGTTTTTATTTTTTTTGTCAAATTAATCTCCTTTTATTAAACTTATAAACAAAAAAAAAATAGTTCTAACTATTTTATTTGTCATTTTAATTAGTAAAAAAAAAATTCTCTTTAGGTTATGTGATATTTTTCTATAAAAGTAAATTTTTTTCATCTAAAAATTGGAATGCAATTAAATTTTTCTCAAATATGTATTTTATGATCATTTACATTTCAGTAATTTTCTCCGAAATTCGTATTTCATGCAGAAAATTATATTTCAAAATTATTAAAAAGAAGCTGTTTTTAAGAATCTTACAAATTTATTGAAATAGTAAAATTTATGTTAAATAAATATGTTTTGTTAATTTTAAAAAATATTGATGAATTAATTTCTAATGCATTTCTATGATTGTATAAATGCTTTGAATAGGAAAAAAATTAACCTGAAATGGTAAAATAATTATATTTTTATTATGTCTATTTATTATGTCTATGTACATTTATAATAAAAAGTTATATTATATATTTATAATACAAAATAAGGTGAAACAAATATTTAGTCTGTTAAATTTTTGCATGATTGAATTGGTGTAGCTTTGAAGTAATTCCTTTGATAATTTATTTATTTATTTTTATTTTTTTTGTCCAATTTAAATATCATTTGACCTGAACATTGAATATTTTGCCTAAAGGGATTTAAACTGGTTTTTTGCTTGGAGATTGTATGAGTTTTATTTGAATATGTTTTTAAAATATTTAACATTTCGTTTGAAATTTAGAAAAAAAAAAAGCTTAACATGTTTTTGTGGAACATTTTATTTAATTGAAAAATATTTGCATAGAAATTTATTTTTAAAAAATTCGTTTTTTTGACTAATAAATATTTGCAGAAATTTAAAGCAATATTCTTTTCTAGATATTTCCAGCGGATTTTATTATTGATTTAAGAAATATTCTGAAATTAATCCATTATGAATTTTATGTTCAAATTGTAAATATTTTTTTTTGTAATGATAAATAAGAAAGCTATAATTTATGAATTGGCAAAATCATATATTTTTCTTCCTTTTAATATAAATATTCTGCAATTTTTGAAAAAAATTTATAATTCTACGAAATATAAATGTAGAAACAATCATGAAAAACATGCAGGGAAAGGTATAAAACTGCAGAACACTTATTATGACACTACCTACGGAAAACATTCTGTACCTAATAAGATATATGCGATATTATATTAATAAATTATCATTTTTCTCTATCGCATTACTCATAATTAGGTCCAATTCTTCGTTTGATAACTGTGACCTGGTGGTCAAATGGCTAGCGTCTAAGCAAAATGAAAATTGCATGTTTTAAGCAAAAACTTGCTATGTTTGTAATACATTACATTTGCATCTCGTATATATATATATTACATATTATTTTTCTTAACAATAGAATAGTTTCTATAAGATCTCCTTTCATTGTGAATTCAAAATAACTTTTTATACTCCTCAGCGCTGAGAAAAGTCTCTAAATACTTATTTGTTATTCTGCTAATGCAGTAAATGTCTTTACTACTGGTTTATTATTGAATTTACAATTGAATTACCTCCTTAATATTTAATTTTAACATTAATTTCTAGAATTTTTGAAAAATAATTTTCTTTATTAAAGAGTCGGGAATCGTATTTATAAACCGAATCCTGATTATGACTCTCGATCCCCCCACCTCTACTTGAGAAGGTCAAAACAGTTCAAGGCAGACCCTATAGATTTGCAGGAGTGGCATCTGTGCATAGTGCGCATGTGCTTCAGTGCGTGCATCTATAGCAAACACGCCAAATTGAGTGTAATTTCAGAGAACCTGATTATTAAATTATACGCACAATAGATGCTTCCCGGATTACCAAGCTCTGTATGGTATAGCATTATCCTATGGTAGAATGAATTTGTCACCAACCGCACCTGCTAAATGATGAACCAATTGAATCATATATGTCGTAACTCAATGGTAACGATGCATGTTGGGAGGATATACTGATCAGCAAGACATATGGAAAGAGAATTAATTAAATTATTGAAATAAGCTTCATATGCAAAAAGTATCGGTCGAATTCAATAGTCTAAAAATAAAAAATTGCTAGCATTCTCATAAAAGATGATAAAACAGCTCAATTTTTAGAAAAATAGCAACTTAAATAGTCATCCAAATAAAGGAAATTGTTATTCAGTTGAAAATTTATGATTTATGATGAATATTTTGAGAGTGTTTCACTCAATGTTTATGAGATTTAAATTTTAAAAGATATCAAAGGATCAGTCTTTCTTGAAGTTCTTTCTCAAAATGAGAGCGACGTGATCCAAACAATGTTATCGCCTTTGAAACCGAAATCTGCACGAATGGCGAGGCGCTTGAAGAAAGATCATATGCTGACAGTAGTGAACTTTTTTAACAATATATCCGTCAAAAATGTGAAATTCAGTGATACCATTCACCATAATTCTTTTCCCGACAAAATACACTAAGACTAACGCATTTCTCTGATGAAGTAGAATGAAATTATAACGTTATCTTTCTCAATATCAACTGAAGTTCCGAATTGTTCGTAACACTAAAAACGATTCTCTTATTCAAAAATGATCTGACTATTAAAGAGACGATCGGTATTTCAAAGCGTCTGAAATCCTGTTACCATATTCAGATCCCAATTGTTATTTTTTACAATTCTATGTAAATTTTCACCATTAAGTATATCATCAATATACTGCCATATATTGGCGTTTTTTTTTGGCGGGGGGGATTTTTGTTTATTTTGGAAAGTCTATTTTGTAAAATTTGTTTTGAAAAAATTTGCTGTCAAGTAAAAATAAAAGAACAACACCGTTCGGCGTAACACTAAAGCGACTCTCTTTATATAAAGATCACATGACTATTAAAAGAAACTATCAGTCTATCAAAGCATCTGAAATCCGTTAATTTGTCCAAACGTTTTCTTCTTTTCGTCATGTTACACACCTATTTGAAGCTTGCAGCAAAATTCCTCTAATATCACCCTACACACCCCCGTTACTTAACAACAAACACTGTACCAACTGAATGTGGTGGCCCTTTATGACCTCACACTGACTTACGATGTCTTTTACCATAATTTACATGAAATGCACTTTTCTAGAGATCTGGATGTTCAATTTATTAAAATCTACAAACTATTCTATAAACAAAACTACATCTATTCTATTTCCCGTCCATCTTCTTAAAAAGTATGTCCTTACTTAGGTTCTTTATGCTGGTATATTATTAGTCAAATTTGTGGTGTTCCCCTTAGTGTAGAATATAGTAGACCAGATCCAACTGGTTCTTCTGTATAAGTAAATGCAATCAGGGAGAACACTCAGACCTCGACCAGGAAGATTTTTGAAGATTATGGACAACGAAAAAGTCTTATCAGGTATATAGATAGGAAATTCTAACAAAAAGCACCACAGTAAATGTTTATTGCTACCTGATTTAAAACCGAGTCTGTGCTTCTGATTTGCACGTTAGTATATATTTCTTAACAATTTTGACAAAAAAAAATAGAAAAGAAAGCCTTGAGTTGGTTAATTTCCTTTTGAATAATTACTAAATACGAGACAAATTTGAAAATAATTCACTATTGTGAATAGAAATTAAACAAAACTTTAGAGATAGAGCACATTTTACATGTGAACGAAATATATTTAGAAAATAGCTTGTAGCAGGAACATCAATTTGTTTCTTACAGAAATTTGGAAAAAAATAAATTTGAGTAAAAGTTTTAGGGTGTAAAAAAAATTAGTTATTTTTTAATTTATCTAACGCATAGTAAAATCGTCATTTTTGAACACCAATTCAATAAACCATTTGTCTTAATTGTGTGTCAAATTTTAGAGAATGTATCCAACGGTATCACAATATAAATCTATTCCAGTTATTTTTTATATAAAAATTCAAGAAAAATAATTTTTTTTAAATATAATATTTTTATTATTTCTCCTTTTAAGTAAATTATAGAATATTGCAAGGATGTTACTTATAACCATATTATTATTATAATAATATACGATTTACTGTATAAATATTGTGCTATATAAGAAGCATGTTTTACAATGTAAGCAAACGGAAGCCAACCTCTGCTCCTGAACTCATAAATAGAAGACATAAACATTGTTACATCTGGCTGAGAGTCTTTTATCACAACTCTTTATGAGGGTCATGAAGCCAAAGTATGACCGTCATTATTAAATGTCTGCCTTCTGCCACAAGAGCAAGTGCACAATAAACACTATTCAGGGTATGAACATTATTCTTCCTATATAATGACGTGCCTCATTTGTCATACTCAACATTCTGACTATAGGACGTATGAGATAATAAAATGTAAATAAATTAACTTTTTAGTTACAAATTATAATATTTTTGAAGATTATGCAAATTCAAATATATTAAACAAAATTATAAATTTAATAGAAAGGCAAAAGCTATAAATTATATTATATATTTATATGCTTGACTCCTATCTTCGAAAAAGAGCACCCTTCGTACATTGTCTGAAAATGAGTAAGCAAGTGTTTGATAACCTCTGATGGCTTTTTGTTGTTTCTAAAACATAGACACTTGGTATATTTTATAATAGAATAGTAACACTTAACTGTATAGAAGTAACACTTAAAATTACTCTAAGAAGAAATAACTTCCTATTTATTTTTATCTTGAGGATTTAGTGTAATATATCAATCGTTAGGTACAATGAATAAAGATGAATATACTAAAAAAACTTGATGTACTAGTATAAGCACAAAATAAAAAAAATGAGTGACTTTTGACTTCAAATTTAATTCTCATCATTGAAGTTATTATGCAAATATGATGATGAAGTATTATGCATAAGATTTAGAAATAACTGTTGTTGAATAATGCAGTCCTATGCTTATTAAAAAATTCATTAATATAAACGCATTAATTTTTTTTTACAATTTAACTTTTTATGAATACCCACATAATATTTATATTATTTTATTGATTTTTAATTGTTTATTAGCTTGATGGCCAACACTTTTTAACCAACACATATATAATAATAACTAGAAAAATTATTTTTAAAATCTAATCAGAATAATCAAAATAGCTAACAATCGATTGCTTCTTATTTGTATTTTGAATTAATGTTAGCCGTCATAATTAATGAAATACATGAGAAAATTTTTAAAGATATTTCTTTATTGCTTTTATAATCCTCTATCTAGAATTTAAAATGTCTTGATGCGTGTTTGCTTTGGTTTCGGATTGAGAGGTCAGTTTTGTTTCCCTCTGCCTCTGAAACTGGACATATAAAATCATAATGTTCTTTCCTTGGGTTTGAGAGAAGGTAAGAAGGGTGTGACACTTCATTGTATGGTCGATACAAGTTTACAGTAAATCCTCTCAATAAAAAAAAAATGGCAGTATATATGAAGGCAAACATTATTTGCAATGAACTCTAAGGTTACATAGCACTCGATGTAACAAAAATGTGGCATTTATACATTAATCTTCTAGCAATATATATATATATATTGTTATATTGTATATATATATATATATATATGTTATATTGTTATATATATATATATATATATAAATATTAACAACATTCTTATTAAAAGTCTTTAAGATATTTTAAATTCACTTTGCCACAATTATCAAAATATTCTAAAAATAAATATTAATTACTGGATTAAGCTTTTTAATCTCTACAATTTTTTTTAATTTCTGCGATTTTACATGCAAGCAAGGTATTCCACAAGGATATACGTTTTCATTAATACTAGGTAATCTTTACCTATATTACTTCGAACGAAATTACTGTCTAATTCACAAACATTCTTTTTTAGGTATGTGGTTGGCCTAATTATTTACAGTCATCTAAAATTTCAAAAAAAATCTGTCATTTGTGTAGTCACTTTTTCCAATATAGTTTCTTTTTAAAAAAATACCTAAACAAATAACCTTCAAGATGAGTTTCTTGTTTTCAATATTAACATTCATAACTCGCCACAAATTATTATATTTGACAAAAGAAATGAATTACATTTCACTATCAATAGAATTACACCCTGAAACTCTAATGTCAGTATTAAAATGCAACGCAAAATTCTCATTAATTAACTTTAAACTCAATAACTAATTCCAAGAAAAAACAGCCCATAAGCCATGTAACAATATTACATTTAAACAACAACAAAAACAATAACTTAAGAGTACTCTTTTAAAAATATGGTCCTCCAGAAACAATACCCAATAAGCCATACCAAACGAACATTACCTAGTTAGTTTTCTTTTTTTTTTTTAATATCAGTACCCTGCTCATTGAGGGTGTTATTTCTTCCTCACTTTAGTAAATTTAATAGAGTTAGTTTTAGAATAAAATAGGCAAATTTAATTTTTACTAAAATTAGCATATTTTATGCATAACTCACAGTAAAATTTACATTTACATTACCATAAAAATTGATCTCAAAATTCAATCACAGCAAATGCACCCATGGACTAACTTTGATTCATGCAAATATTGAACATCGTGATTTAGCGTCGTTGAGACTTCTCAACCAGGTTGTGATTTATTATACCCTGGAGATTTACTATGTGCTTACCATTGTGATAAGTCAACGAAAGTCATAAATAGTGTTATTCCATAAATTACTGTTTACGACTGTCATAGACAGACGTGAAAGCTATTGAATTTCTATACTTCCGTTGAAACATATGCTAATAAATCATCGATGCATGCGTTTATAAGTTGCTCAGTCAACACATTCAATGATTAACTGTGGAACAACTTTCCTATGTAACAATCCCTCTTGTACAAAAATCGTTATGCAATGTTCCAATCGCTCAGTAGTAACTGTTTATGTATTAGTTCTATGGAAATTTGCTAGAAGTTGTACAAAACTATTTCCTCCTCTATAATGTTTATGGACTGTAATAGTCCTTCTTATTTAATACAGGATATTTGATTTTTAGACAATAGAACTGAAACATTTAATCGACACTGCAATTAATTTTATACTATTCTATTTCCAATTAGATTACTAATTTTTAGGGATTACAATAAAAAATATATAATTTATTTCTTAATTTAAGACGATTAATTATCCAACGCCTCTTTTTATGCTATGCTGCATAGCATGATGACTTTTTCAAACAGATTTAAAAATTATTGAACAAATATGTTTGTATGAAAATGCAACGTATTCGATTCAATAAAATTATTAATTTTAAAGTATTTTTTTAAATGAGGTTATTAATTTGTTAGGGACTAAGTAAACATCATTATTTTTTAATTCCTAATTTAATACGATTAAATATCTAAGCAACTTTTTTATACCGTGCTGAATAGCATAACATTTTTAAACGGCGTTTTTAATAGCATGATAACATTTTCAGCATTTATTTTTTATTTTTACATTTTTAACGTTTTTCATATACTACAAACATAGAATTGGTACATCTACTCCTTCGTTTTGAATAACCCACTCTATATTAAAATGTAAGGGTTCTATTACAAAACTGAGATTCACAGAATAAAGACAAATAAGTAGAGCTTTCATGCAAATTTTTATAACTCTACAGTCATAACATTGTTAATAATCTTGTGGGAAAATGCGAAACTCAAAAACTGAGAAAATCGCATTGAAAGATTAGAAGACACTTTTAATGGCACCTAATGAATCACATTTACATTTTTTATCAGCGTAGCTAATTTTGTTCTATTTAAATGTGGTTTGTTTTAAATATTTATAAGAATCTAAATTATTTAAAAAAAAAATATTTTTGAAGAATTTTTTTAGGATGATAAGGTACATATATCTCCTTATATTCACTTCCGATGTTACGAATTGTTTCTGCCATTTTATCTCTTTTCCGTTATGAGAGACTTATCATTTTAACTGTAACTACAATTCATATTTTTTTATTAGAATTTGTCAAAATAAGTTGATTGCTTGGGTACTTGTTGTAGCTGACTGAAATTGGGATCTTAAAATAGTATTTTACCCTCATTTTATTGTTTGGCTCTTCAGAGACCACCCTGCAATGAAATATGTAATAAAACTGCACCCATGAAGCTATTGAAGATTAATAAGCTAGTTCTTTTTAACAGACTTATTATTATTTAATGTTTTGGAATCTACTTCAGTGTTATAATAGTGGGGTGGATAGTGGCCTGCTTCAGAGTCGACCTTTGCATACCAACTTATAACTCTAACTCCCAACTCCTACCTTTTTATAGTAGTTTTATGAAATAAGACCTTTGGACTAATGGATTTAGAAAAATTTCTTTAATAAATTAATTGATTTATTCATTGGTTTTATTAAATCATTTTTATTATTAGAAATTCTTCTGTAATATTTTTTTGTCTTGCTTTTTATAAACCTCAGTGCTGAGAAAAATCTCGCAACAATTTAGTACTTGATATGCAATTATGCAAGTGCAATTTTTAATGCTGGCATTATCTTAACTGTTTTAGAGCCTATAAATGTATTCGTATATCTAACTAATTTTGTATTTATTTGAATTTGCTGACCAGTTTATACGAGATCCATCAACGATAAAAAGAGATAATTTTTAAGAGATAATTCATTAACTTTCAAATAATTATTCATTCATCAAGATATAACTTTCAAATTTTTAGAATGTACAGAAACATCAAGACAAAAAATGTTTTATTAATTATATTCAACAAAAATTCATCGATTAAATTTAAAACTCACCAAAAAAATTAGTAGTAAAAACTATCAAATTTTTATTGAAATATAATTTGTTTATTATATTATGTGTACTAAATTGCAAATTTAATTTCATATTATCAAATAAATATCATAAAAGTTAATTTTTTCTATAATTAAATAGATAAAAGTTAGATGTCTTCTTCAGATATTTGCATATTAATTCTCACAAAATATTGAGCAGGAAATTATTTAATAAAAATCTGATGATAATATTTTTTTTTTTTTTGATGGGAAATATTTTCGGTTAGGAAATTCTTCAAGAGAATTTTTTTTCGGTTTCCGAAAAAAACAATAAGAATTCATAGAATTAGGATTTAACCAAGAAATGATTTTCTCTCCTGGCATTTCTTAATTTAATATCGCATTGAAAGAAGTGATCATTAGCGCGTGGTATATTGAAGTTTTGTTTTATTTATTTCTCTTATTGCCATAGGAGTTATCCCCAGTAGTAAAGCATTTTTTAGATTTTTTTATTGGACTTTGAATATAAACGCTCAGAAATAATATTATAATTAAAATTACATGAATATTGTATATATATATATTTATATATAATATATATTTAATTAGAAATTAGAATGATTTATTTCTGCTCTTCTGGCCCTCGGTACTACAGATTTTGGTTCGAGTCCCTGCGGTGCCATGTATAATTGTAGTGGTTCTGAAACTACTTTAAATCGTAGGTCCATGTTTAATACGATTGTAGAGCGTTGTAGGGGTAGTAGTATTCGCATCCGTGGCATATCTTCAAGCTACACTTGCCGCCTGGGTAGTGACAGCAACACAGCGGTGAGTAACAGCGGTGCAACCATTGCTTATGGAACAAAGTTAACTGTCTATGTATGTCTAGCTGCATTAGGAAAAAAATACTTCTGCTATGAGTTGACAATGATTTATTGGATCATTTTCTGCAAGTTATGCCACATAAAACATATGTAATCCTCTGTGAAAAAAAACTTTTTCTAGATTGACAAGATATATCTAGAATTAGACTAAAGTAAAATAATTTTTTAATTAAAAAATTACTTAAATTTTCAATACTATTTGTAAAATATCCTCTGTATTCAATATTTATAAAAATTAGTTTTTCAATTATAATGTTTAAACTATTTCAAAATATGATTTATTTTTATTGTATTGCATAAGAAAATAAATTATTTTGTGAATCAATCAAGTTTTCAAAATTTAAATAAATTTATAACACATATATGAAAACAGATTATTATTGTAAAAAAAAATAATCAACAAATATAATTTAATAAATGAAAACAAAAAACGTTGTAATATTTTCAAACTAGAAATGTATTTCCCGGAATAGCAAAATAATCCCCAAACATCATCAGAAATTTTTTATCAAAATTTGTCATCTACCAGACTTTTAAAATGGGAGTTTAAGATGTTTATACACCCACATCTAGAAATGCATCTAAACGAAAGATATTTTTAGTTTGGGTGAAAAAAAGTAGTTAAAACGAGCACTGAATTTTTTTTTTTATCCAAAATAAATCTCTCAAAATGTAGATATATTTTATCTTTTAAGAAATAAAAAATTGTATATTAGGAATCTTTTGAAATAACATTAAAGCTTAATTTAATAAAATATTAATATAAATGTACAATCAGATATGTTTGAAAAAAAGTTTTACTTCATTTGAATTAAATTCAAAATTTTTATTAAATTAAAAGTTTCGAAATTACAATAAACTTGCAAAACAGATTTAATAAAATAATTTTTAATGAAAAAATTAAGTTTTCAAAATTAATATAGTTTATAACATTTATATAAAAACAGATCAGTATTGTAAAAAAATCAACAAATGCACTTTAATGAATGTAAATATAAAATGTTGAAATATTTTTCAAACTCAAAATGTGTTTCCCAAAATAGCAAAATAATCCCAAACTTCATCAGAATTTTTTTTTATCAAAACATGTCATCTACCAGATATTTTAAAGTGGGAATCTTTTCACTCACATCTAGAAATTTATCTAAAGAAAAGATATTTTTAGATTGGGTAAAAAAAAAAGGAAGTTAAAACGAACATTGATTTTTTTTTTTTTTTATACAAAATAAATCTCTCCAAAACATAGATATATTTTATCTTTTACGACTTTTACGAAATAAAAACTTATATATTTGGAATCATTTCTGTTTGGATCTTGAAATAGCATAAAACGTAACTATATCAAAAAATATCTTAATAAAGATGGCCAATCGAATTTGTTCAAAAAAAGTTTTACTTGATTAGAATTAAATTCAAAATTTTTATTAAATTAAAAAGTTTCAAATGTGCAATAAATTTGTAAAACAGATTCAATAAAAGAAATTGTTTTATGAATCAATTAAGTTTTCAAAATTTAATATAGTTTATAACATTTATAAAAAAAAAATCAGATCAGTATTGTAAAAAAAAAATGCAATTTAATAAATATAAATATAAAACGTTGTCTTATTTTTTGAAACTCGAAATGTATTTCCCGAATATCAAAAATAATCCCCAAACTTCATCAGAAATGTTTATCCAAACGTGTCATCTACCAGACATTTAAAACGGGAATTTTTCACTCACATCTAGAAATGCATCTAAATGGAAGATATGTTTAGTTTAGGTATAAAAAAGTAGTTAAAACGAGCTTTGAAATTTTTTATCCAAAATAAACCTCTCAAAAATGTAGATATATTTTTATCGTTTAAGAAATAAAAACATATAGGAATTATTTTTATTTAAATCATCAAATAACATAAAAATTATTTATTTGAAAAAAAAAAGAATGTTAGATTGAAAAAAAAAAATGTGAGATTTAAAAAAAAAAAAAATATCAGATTTAAAAAAAAAAGTAATAGGTAGATTTTTTTTTTTTTTTTTTTTTTGAAAAAAAACGAATAGTAGATATTTTTGTTGAAAGAAACAAGAATAACAGGTTTTTTTTTGAAAAAAAAAAAATTAAACAACAAATTTTTTTGAAAAAAAAAATGGACAGATTTCTTAGAAAAAGAAAATGAACAATAGATATTTTTGAAAAAAAAAAAAGATCATGCAAAAGTTACTATTTTTATTAAATTAAAAAGTTTCGAAATAGCAATAGACATTTAAAAAATTAAAAATTCATTTTAAGGAAATTATTTATTATATTGCCAGTTCTGTATATATCGATATGTAATAGTACACTAATTGAAAAATTTGAGCTTCTTTCAAGTTAGTTTTCCTAAAATGGGCTGTTATCGAAAATTTTAAAGAACAGCATAAAGAATAAAAGAATGACTCATCTGGGGAAAAAGCTATTAGATATGCGAGATTGACTTCTTGCATTTCAGTTTGCTGAAAACAGAGTCACCTTACTTTACTCGAATTGTCAAAGGAAAAACAAATTATTCTGTCTGAAGCTCGCTGGTGAAAGCCATAAAGCAACCGCACAAATTCTTCGTGGCTGCTACAGCAAATAAGAAACCTATTTCTCCTAAGAAAAAGCATAAGAAGAAAAAAATTAAATATCTCTTTTATGTAAGAAAGTGCATGCATATGTTTCGAAAAATTGTTCGTCGTATATCGGATCAGACAGCAAACCACTCTACTCTTTTTTTCCGCTTTTGAGGAAAACCCATGCCTGCCATAACTCGGGTACAAATCGAAAAGTACCATTTAGTTCCGAGGCGTAATGGACTTTTTGTTTAAAATAAAAGACGTCGTTTCAACTTTACATTGTGTGAGTATGGATTTATGAGAAGTTGTTTTGGTAGTGTTTTGTTCCGACTTCCTAGAAATGAAATGTACGTCAGATCAATTGTAAAAGAAATGGTGTGACATTAGTCAAAATTGCTGGAAACATAGCTGAGATATAACTGAAAAAGTAACCTTTATTGTAAGGTCGAATTATTTAAATTTAAATAAAAGACATGTGAAATTCGAACATCATAATGCATATAATTTTTTTCACTTTTAAAGAGTTAATGATTTTTAAAGGGCTAATGTTTTATGAATCAATTAAGATTTCAAAATTAAATTCAGCTTATAACATTTATATGCAAACGGCTTAGTATTGTAAAAATTAATGATTTCAATTAAATAGATGTAAATATAAATCGTTACATTATTTTTCAAACTCGAAATTTATTTCCCGGAATATCGAAATAATCCGCAAACTTCATCAGAAATTTGTATCAAAACTTAACATCTACCAATCATTTTAAACGGAAGTTTCACTCATATCTAGACATGCATCTAAATGGAAGATATTTTTAGTTTGGGTAAAAAAAAAAGTACTTAAACTGAGCTTTGAATTTTATTTTTATCCAAGATTTAAATATATTTTATTATAAATAAAAACCTTTATATTAAGAATCATTTTTATTTGGATCTTAAAATAACATACTACAAATAGATTTTTTTTTTTAAAAAAGAATAACAGATTTAAAAAAAAAAAAAAAGAATACTAAATTGAAAAAAAAAAAAATAAAAGATTTTTTAAAAATAAAAAACAGTTTTTTTTTAAAGAAAAGAATAAAAAATTTAAAAAAAAACAGGTTTTTTTAAAAAAAAACATATTAAAAGTATTACTTAATTTGCATTAAATTTATAATTTTTATTAAATTAAAAAATTTTCGAAATTGCAATAGGCTTTAAAAACTTTAATAATTCATTTTAAGGACATTATTAACATTATTGGCTTTTCTGTATATTTTGATATGTAATAGCACACTAATTGAAAAGTATGAACTTCTTTCCAGTTAGTTTTACTAAAATGACTGTTATCGGAAATTTTAAAGAATAGCATGAAGAAAAATAAAGATATGCGAGAGTCTGGGTAAAAGCTATTAGATATGCGAGATTGACATCTTGCATTTCAGTTTCCTGAAACAGTTTGAAAAACAGAGTCAACTTACTTGACTCGAACTGTCAGAGGAAAAACAAATTATTCCGTCTGAGGCTCTCTGGTGAAAGCCATAAAACAACCACACAAATTCTTCGTGGCTGTTACAGCAAACAAGAAACCTATTTCTCCTAAAAAAAAGCATAACAAGTAAAAAATTAAATATCGCTTTTGTATGTAAGAAAAGTGCATGCATATGTTTCGAAAAATTGTTCGGAGTATATCGGATCAGACAGCAAACCACTCAACTCTTCTTTTTCCGCTTTTGTAAAAACCCCATGCCTGCCATAACTTGGAGTACAAATCGAAAAGTACCATTTAGTTCCGAGGCGTAATGGACTTTTGTTTAAAATAAAAGACGTCGTTTGAACTTCACATTGAGTGAATATGGATTTATGAGAAGTTGTTTTGGAAGTGCTTTGTTCTTGACTTCGTGGAAATGAAATGTACGTCGGATCAAATGTAAAAGAAATGGTGTGACATTAGTCAAAATTGCTGGAATATAACTGAAAAAAGAAATCTTTACTATAATGACAATTTATTTAAATTTAAATAACAGGCATGTGAAATTCGAAATTCATAATGCATATCATTTTTCACTTTTAAGGAGTTAATGAACTATTACAAAAATTTTAATGTAAAGAAAATCTTAATTAGAATTTAGGGACATTTATTTAAGCATATATTGAGATTCTTAAATACTATTTTTAATATGTTTAAAATTTAACAAATACTTTTTTAAAAAAATTCTTACCAGAAATATTTGAATTACTTTTGTAATCTGCTGATATAATAACAGTAAATGTTCATTTTCTCTTATCTCAGCCAAATGAATTCAAATTTGTAAAACCTCTTATTTATCAGGGCACGTAGAACTTACATAATTAAGTTTTAGTTTATGTAATGTCTTTAATTATCTATCAAAACTGTAAAAAAAATTTTAAATTATTCCATTATTTGATATAAAAATTCTTTAATATTTTTAAATTTATTATTCATAAACAAGTTTCCAGCTGTTTCTATATTCTGATGATTTTCGGTTTATGCACAATAGCTTGAAGCGACTGTCCATTTCCAACAAAAGAAAATGCTATATCATAAAAAATATGCTTCTTTTATACAATATCAAGGTGTTCGATAAATAATTTGACAATGCGTAAAATATATTTAAAAATATTTATTAAAGTTAATAAATTGTACTGAAAATTATAAAGCTTTATACATAATTTTATAATTTATTGATGTTCCTAAATTGTTTTTCATTTTCTTTCCCTTCCCTGGATGCTGTTACATAAAATGAAGAACTATAAAAACCAGTAGCCATCAGGCCAATATAATGCAATACAATTGGCCATCAGGCAGCAAAAGACTTCAATTTTTTAATATCATAAATAGTCTAGAATATTTAGGTAATAAATTTAGAACTGATTTCTCTTCAAAATACATTTTTTAGGATGAGTGTTCAGTGGGTGGGTGGTGGGAGTGAGTATACCAAATTGGTTTCTAAAAACGAATTCCCCTTATACCTTTTTTATTAAAGTATTACTATTTACTGGAATATTGGGATACCCTTTAGAAAACTGAAATTTACCACCACTCGTCTAAAAGTAGAAAATCAGTTTGGATGAATTTTAGATTCATACATTTAAATATGCTAAGTGGATCTTTTTTAAAACTGGAGAACCGTAACCAGTAAACATAATTTCCTAAATACCGTTTCCACATTTGCATGAAAGGGATGCACTCGTCTTTCGAACTTTTTGTTACTTAGTTTCAAGCAGCGTGATCCTTCTCGGGTGAATGTTCGTTTTCAGAGACTTCATTCACGATGAACTGGAGACATATCGGTTATTTAATTAACGACATTAATACGACTCGTTTAATACGAGTGTACTGGATTGTGAAGTGCCCGTCTGGGATATGTTGGTAACAGGTGCTGCAGCCCTGTATTTAATGTGATTCAAATATTTAATCTCACAAGCTATCTCTATGTAGAGATAGGCATATTTCAAATTTTTAATTTTTTAATTTTTGAAAATGTTGATTGTTATTCTAATGAAGTATATTTTATAAAAACATATTTTTGACCTCAGAAATAAATCTGTAGAAAAAAATAAAACTCAATCCACTTATTTTAATTTTGCTAATAAAAAAATGAACAATTTTTAAGTTACTGCATTCACATTTTTAAAATATGCGAATTTAATTCATTAAAAAAAAATAAAATATGTCAATTAATTATACAACAAAATATTGTTCTTTTAGTTTGACATATACATAAAATTTGATTATAACAATGAATGGTACTGAGCCTGATGACTGAGGGACTAGCGCTTGGGTTGGAGTCTGGCTGTGCCATAGATGTCTCTAGTGGTTTGGTTTCACTTCATCGTTCTATGGTTTTTACACATTTTCGGCTAATTATACCGGATACCTACAGTTTAACGTGGATTCGGAACCACTCCCCCACTGGCATCCATGCCACCGCCAGGATTCGAACCTGAAAATCTGTGGTACCATGGGCCAGAGTGCTAGTCAATTGGTCATCAGGTCACACCCGATCTAAATCCATAATATCATAAATAGTCTGGAATGTTTAGGTAATGGAAGAGCTATTTTCTTTACAAAATTCATCTTTTACGCTTGATGGATTTTAGAGGCGGGGAGTATATCAAATTGTTTTCTAAAACGAATCCTCTTGTAACTTTTACTAAAAGTGTTACTACTTGCTGGAATATTGGGATACCCTTTAGAAAGTTGAAATTTACAGCCACTCTAAAGGCAGAAAGTCAGTTTGGATGAATTTTAGATTCATTCAGTTAAATATGCTAAGTGGATGTTTTAAAACTGGCGGACCGTAACCAGTAAACTCAAAATTCCTAAATACCTTTTCCACATCGTGAAAGGGGATGCACTCGTCTTTCGAACTTTGTTACTTAGTTGCATGATCCTATCAGGTGAATGTTCGTTTTGAGAAACTCTTTTCACGATGAACCGGAGACATATCGCTTATTTAATTAACGACTCGTTTAATCCAAGTGCACTGGATTGTGAAGTGCTCGTCCGATATGTTGGTAACAGGGTGCTGCCGCTTTTGAATTTAATGCGATTCAAATATTTAATCTCACAAGCATATCTCTATGTGGAGTTGGGATATTTCATATAAGTTCATTTTTAATTTTAAAATAAATTGTAGATTTTTATAAAGTATATTTTATCAGGAAATTTTTTTTTTGCCCTTAGAAATCAAAACTGTAGTAAAATAAGTAAAACTAGGCTCATTTAATTTAATTTACTTAGATGTGTTAATTTTTTTCATTAATAACAGCATTTACGTTTTAAAAATGTGGGAATAAAATGCATTCAAATTTTTAATGCAACTAGTAATACAGAGACCGTTAATTTTTATGCCATAAGCAAGGACTGCAAACGCTTTATTGATTTAGCACTACCCAAGGGGCACGTAGCTTGAAGATATGCTACGGACTCGAGTAATGCTACTCCCACACCACTCTACGAACCTATTGGACCAGGGATTCGTTTTTTAAAATGTGAATTCCGAACCACTGCAAACATCAATGACACCATTTGGACTCTCGAACTGAAATATAAAATATACCAAAGCGCCAGCCATAAGGCCCCTTTTCAAAATAAATTTTAAATCTAATAATTACTTATAGAACAAAACATAGTTTTTTTTTTAAATTTTTATATTTACACAAAATTTTTTTATAATAATGAATGTTATTGGGTCCTGATAGCCGATTTACTGGCACTCAGTGACACAGGAATGAAGTATATTTGATCCTAATATAATTTAGATCGGAATCATTTTAAACCGTAGGTCTCTGATCTCGATCTAATATGACTGCTGGACGTAGGGCTGACAACCCTACCCCTGCAAAAACAAAACGTCACCTGTCTCGAAATCTGCTATAAGCAGACTGCCTTGGCCCACCATGGGGTTATTGTGCCAATGAAGAAGAAGAATGAATGTTACTTTGAAGTTAAAGATATTATTTTAGTTACTATCTCTATATAAAATGAATTGTTTTATTTTGAAACAAATTTCTATAGTTTTATGATGCTAGATTTGATTAATGATTTTTTTAGAACTAATTTTTATTTTTTACAATTCAAATACATAATACCATTTAATTTCACGTTTACTAAGTTTTTAAACTAACTGTCAGAATGTTCATTACTAGAAAACCAGAATAAAATGAAGTAGTCAAAAAAAA